>JAWQFJ010007323.1:2500-20000 GCA_034096865.1 Theodoxus fluviatilis
ACTTTATCATTGTACACGCCATGAGCTTGCTATTAGGGAAGGTATGTGCGTTATAAATAGTCTGTATTATTATTATTATTAAAGAGAGAGAGAGAGAGAGAGAGAGAGAGAGAGAGAGAGAGAGAGAGAGAGAGAGAGGACACTTTATTTCGTTAGGCCACCGGCCCATTACGAAGGGGATGGAATTGAAATAACATTTCACATCAGGCAATTCATGTCTGCATCCGCATTCCTGCTACGTCATAAAGCATAGAGGATGTACGAAGAAAGTGACCGAACACTGCATGTGATCGTCTGCATCACTCAAAATACGTACAAAGGTATTCTCATTTCGAGGTTCATCGTCTAAAAGTAGATATTTTGTCATTGCAAACAGGACAGTGTAACAGAAAGTGTATTTCTTCTTCGTCCTCTTTCAATGCACATAGGGCATAACACATCTTTTTCTGTCTGGGAGTTACGTAATTTATGAGCTTTAATGTCACTGATTCCAAACCTAAAACGAGTCAACACTTCACGTAAGATCTATTTATCAATAATGTTCAGATAACGTGTCAAAATATCTTATCATTTTAATGATCGATAAATAGTGAAACGATTGCTAGTCATTGGTTCTTCCCATTCGTGATTGAATCGATCAATCAATCTCTGGCTTAATGTACAAAGGAGTGTTCTTTCGTCTGTTACAAGCTTTTATTCTATTGGCCCAACTGCAGAATCAACCGTTTCACAATTTTCTACTCACCACACCTCTGAACCATACAATAAAATAGGCTGTATCTGTGAGTCATACAATTTCACTATGATTTTCTTAGTTACATTGTTGATCTTCCGCATGGATTTCAACACCTGCGTGGCCGCTGCTTTAGCTCTTCTTGTGAGATCACTTTGGGGTATGTTCACTGATTGTTTTGTGGTAAAAAGTACACCAAGGTTGTCACGGCTCAGTTTGCTATTTTTTTATTTTTGCACATAGTTTAAGGGTCTGTCACGACTCATGGTGGGTGGTGTGACTTTAAGTCCACTTGGTGTATTTTGTTAGTGCAGCTTGATACGCCTTTAAGCGTTACGCGCAGTCAGAGAGGGGGGGGGGGGGGGAGAGGAGGGGGGGGGGAGAGGAGGGGGGGGGGGAGGGGGGTGCGATGCAGGTCGGACAACCGATATCCTGAGTGATCGTCGTAGGAAACAGTTTATGATTCTGCTCGCATTCAAAGGACATAATACACCGGAAGCTCACAAAAGAACCGCAATTAATGACGCCGCGTTTGTTACAATGATGGATGATTGGATGAGGCAAAACGGACTAGGCCGGCCTTTGTAGGCCATGCAAGGCCATTCATGACCCAGATGACTGTTGTTGGTCGGAAAATGGGAAAGTCGAGACGCCTTTCCCCCAGCCACTCGACTTTTACCGATGGCGTTGAGTGACGCAATAAGTCCAATTTAACCTCACACACACAGGGGAGCCGTCTGAAAAATTTCACATGAGTGACAAGAAAGGAAGGCAGTGGCAAATATCGACCGGACACCGTGCAGACTGAAGACTGCAAGGGAC
The DNA here is from genome assembly GCA_034096865.1 of Theodoxus fluviatilis. Classification (NCBI taxonomy): domain Eukaryota; kingdom Metazoa; phylum Mollusca; class Gastropoda; order Cycloneritida; family Neritidae; genus Theodoxus; species Theodoxus fluviatilis. The sequence goes on from JAWQFJ010007323.1 coordinate 4,056, forward strand.
AGACAAATCGACTGCTCATACATGTATAATGCTATAAATTGCCGTGTCTACAGAATTTGTCAACGGTGAGAGCATTCGGACATTACAGGAAGGTCGCGGGGTTTGGCCCCAGCCTGAGACTTAGATTCTTTTATCCCCCGCAAGTGTTGGCTCTTTATGGGGAGCATGTCTAAAGATCGTGTAACCTGGCGAATTGCAGTCAAGCCCGCAACGACTGTCGTCAGGGAGGAAAGGACAGCATCTGCTCCTCTTCCCTGGCAGCCATTGTGGCCAGGATGCCGATAAAGAAGACTTTTTAGACAGACTGCAACGTGGCCCTCTAAGAACTAAAACATCGTCTGGGCTGCGTGTGACCTTTCGAGGCAGACAGACACCGACACTGACGAGGAGACGACGACGACGATAACTTGAGTCGTGACAGCTGCTGAGTGGAGGCAGCTGCCGCGCTGCGCAGTCACGCATTCCATGACTCAGTGAAAGCGTATGATTCTGTAAGGAATGGCTCAGGTGGAAAATGCTAACATTGATACACAAAGGATAGACGGGTAAGTGAATATTTCAACATACATTAAATACATTTGAATAAAGATGAGCATGGTGTTTAAATGTTTTTCTTCAGACGTTCTTGAAAATTACTTCGAAGGTTTCACACGTGACTCTCAATTAATACAGAGTGAATAGCAACACATTTTTAAAAAATCGTCAATCAACAGTTGTTGAATCCTCGATACAACGACACTTGTGATTTTTTAAAGATTCTGTTGAAGTGCTTCAATAATGTCTAGATGTCGAAAGTAATCTTTCTGTGCGATTTCCCAAGCAGCGAACGTTGTACTCAAGCACCGAAAAGAACGGCGGAGGTAAGCTGTGTAAGAATACAGTCATTCTCGTACAGCTAAGGACATGAAGTGAAGAAAAGATGAGACACTATTTCAATGTCCCCTTACTCGCCATAGGTGAGCAGGTAGTAAAGAAGGCGAGCAGGAAAATGGGAAGCCACGCCAGTCGGACAGATAGGGAGGCAGCCAGAAGGGGGGGGGGGGGGGGGGGAGGGGGGCAGACAAGAAGCCTGCCAGGTAGGCAAGCAGACAAACAAGCACGCAGCCACACTGCCAGTCCGTGCTCACCTTCCACATCCAGATCTCCGGCCTTCACAAAAGGCAGATGAGTCTTGAGTTTCAATGCTTTTTCCAAAGCAGTCGACCTTATGTCCGTTTAATCCCAAAATTTCACGAAAACGTCTTCCACAAAAAGTCGCTCTCGTTTTTGTTTTGGGATCGAGTCGTTTTGATACAGTGGGTTTTGCTCGACTTGAACATGCAACTGTCAGTTTGCCTACAGACCTATCTTTGGTGACACGAGGCCTTGGGGAACTGCAACTCCCCTTGGAACCTGGTCATCTCAGCTACGTCGTGTGCAGCCTTTGTGATAAAATGCAGGGTCTTCTCCTGGACAAACCAGCCTGAGCAGGAGACGGCGCAGTCAGCTGCTGCACTCAGTACATGAGACACGTGTCTTTAACTCTCCTATTTCGCAGGACCTCACTGACGTCATTCGTTTCAATCCCGTCCTGGCTCTCTCTTTGTGTCCTCCGTTCCTCAGCAAGGACAAAGATAAAGGTGATCTTCTTTTATATTGCGACTTTTCCACCCATGGATGGGCGCTCAAACGGCACACATTCCTCAGGCATCCTTGAAGGCACACATTCCTCAGTCATCCTTGAAGGCACACATTCCTCAGTCATCCTTGAAGGCACACATTCCTCAGTCATCCTTGAAGGCACACATTCCTCAGTCATCCTTGAAGGCACACATTCCTCAGTCATCCTTGAAGGCACACATTCCTCAGTCATCCTTGAAGGCACACATTCCTCAGTCATCCTTGAAGGCACACATTCCTCAGACATCCTTGAAGGCACACATTCCTCAGGAATCGTTGAAGGCACACATTCCTCAGGCATCCTTGAAGGCACACATTCCTCAGACATCCTTGAAGGCACACATTCCTCAGTCATCCTTGAAGGCACACATTCCTCAGTCATCCTTGAAGGCACACATTCCTCAGTCATCCTTGAAGGCACACATTCCTCAGTCATCCTTGAAGGCACACATTCCTCAGTCATCCTTGAAGGCAGGTTTTCCGAGTCTCAACAAAGGACCACCATTGCACATCAGAGGGACGAATACAAAGGAAGATCGCCAGCCCCTCGGGCACACATGTGTATGTATGTGTGTTTGTTTGTTGGCAAGTATGTCCATGTGCCATGAACACTTCTTTGCCATAAGACTCAGACTGCGCATTTTGCGAGTGACTCTGAAGACGAAAACGCGGAAAGCTGACAAGAGCAAGAGTAACAGAGCCTCCACATGTGTTGGACTTTGAAGTACCCGGCTGCAGCACCGGCATGATGTCTCCACAGCAATTGATACCTCTGGAAACTATGCTTGTGGTAAATCAACGTACGCTGGTTGAGAAATTCAGGCATGTTAAGTTGCAAACACAACAACACAGTTTTGTAATCGATTACTCTCTGAAAGCTATTAAGGTCTTTGACCATGGAAATCACAAGACCTCGTAAGTCTCAATTTCCCAAGTTATACGCCTTTTACAAATCGCGTGGGGAGACGCTGTGGCTGTGCTGTCAACCCCAACCCACGGGGAGAGAATGTGTAAAAACATTCACACCCTGGAGACAATGCGGACACTGACTGTTACCAAAGTTACGTTAGGCGCGAAGCCTGGGCCGGGTTTGAAAATGCGAAGATCTCGGTAGATCTACGCAGATCTCGCCGAATGGGCAGTTTCATTCTTTGCTTGCTATCGAGCCAATCGTAGACGAGCGTAGATTGAGCGAGGCAGATTGAGAGGTGCTTCCTTTTAAGATTCAAGATGGCGGACAGCATGAGTACAGTGCGCGCCGCCATCTTGGAGACAAATGTTCGGCGTGGATGCGTTGACCTGCATTCGATGTGTAAACTGTAGGAGGTTTCACGATCTATTAATGCATTCAACATACACCTTTGATAAATTAATGCTGTGCATGGCTTATATTTTCTTTGGATGGGTTGCTAGTATCTCGAAATAGAGCGTTTTCTGAATGAACCGGCAACACGTCGGCCATTGACATGTGGCTAGTTCACCTCTTGTCGTGACGTCTACGCATGCGCAATAGTTCGTCACGTTGGGTAGTTTTTTTTTTTAGCTAGCTCTTACTGCGAAGCATGATCTTGCGACCAAGATCGACTACCTATTTTCAAACCCGCTCCTGGGCGCCCACAGCGAACAAGTGGCTGTGCTGTGGCTGCATGCACTTTGACCCCACTGCCTTCCCCCTCGTCCCCACGCCACCCCCACTGTCAGTGACAGCGGCAACGAGAATCCGATAAGCAAGCAGCGCTGTGGCGGCCAGGCCGAGCAGAGAGGGCAGGCGCGGTGAGATAAGAGTTCAACAGAGGCTGTGTATGCATGCAGGTAAACAGACGCACTGCTAACTAACATCATCCTGCTGGCTTTGCCGTCACAGACTTTTCATCTGTGCAGCAGTCGGCGCTCCTCTCAGCCTCTTGCGCTTTGGTTTATTTGGACGCCTTTCCCTAAACATTTCTTGGGTTAACGATATGCCCCGTTCAAGTTTCTGACCCCCCCCCCCTCCCTCCCTCCCTCCCTCCCTCTCTCTCTCTCTCTCTCTCTCTCTCTCTCTCTCTCTCTCTCTCTCTCTCTCTCTCTCTCTCTCTCTCTCTCTCTCTCTCTCTCTCTCTCTCTCTTTCGTGGGTGAACTGCTCTGTATGTGCGCATTCAGGCCACAGTTTTGACTGCATTGCAAAGAACCGCTCATCCGAAACACACAGCACCAAGTGTCACGTAGATTTGTGTCTGCTATGTATTGATAAATATTTCGTCACTGGTCAGTGCTGATGTGTCAGTTTGTAAAGCAGAATCTTCCGGAATCAGCTCATATGGAAATGTACTCTCTACAACCATTTTGTGATAGTTGCTTTTGAATCTTTAAGCGTAATGTCATGGATGACATTCGAACGTAATTATCATTTGACTGGTTCTCTTTTCAAAAGTGTTGTTGTTTGATGATGGCAATGTTGTTGCAGTTTGTGAAGACAGAGAAGTATTGCTAGTGCTTATTTTTCATTGTTTTATTTTTTTGGTGCGCACATCAACGACTAATTTCGTAAAACCAAAGGATAGACAGTATATTGTAACTTGATAGTCGGCAGTGCCATCGCCATGTTGTTAGTTATTTACAAACCGACCATTTACATACTGCTGTTACATCCATAACCGTCCAAAGATATGTAGCTACGTTTGCGTCAGATGATCCGGAGAGACTGAAAGTGGCGGCTCTGGGATGAAAAGAGCATCAGTTGATATTTCCTGCCATTTCTCCCTTTATCTCTTTTCTTTTTGTTCTGCATTTCTTGCATTTTGGCCGCACAGTCTGCTTGAATTGCTTGTGCTGTCACGACTTTTTCTTCAGGAATTATGTTTGAGTATTGTAAGTTGATTTTTGCCAACTGTTTTGTCAATGGGCCGGAGGCCTGACGATAAGTCTCAAAGTCACTCTCTCTCTCTCTCTCTCTCTCTCTCTCTCTCTCTCTCTCTCTCTCTCTCTCTCTCTCTCTCTCTCTCTCTCTCTCTATATATATATATATATATCTCGTGTCTACGTTTGTGCGTACGTGTGTGTGTGTGTGTGTGTGTGTGTGTGTGTGTGTGTGTCTGCGTGCGTGCGTGCGTGCGTACGTGCGTGCATGCGTGCGTCAAAAATTTATCTGTCAGCCGAAAACACTTTTCGTTGTTTAGCAGAGATAAATTAAGGCCTTATGGGGTTTAACGTTTGCTTGCCCTTGTCAACAAATGAAATATGCGAACATTGCGCACTGTGGTCTGCACTGACAGGACACCCATTGTCTGCCTTAGTTGCCACAGATACTCCACATCTGAGTGAGGGCCACGGTGTCAAATACTGCGCTAGCGTCCTTGTGGAAGTGGACATCCCGCCAAAGTGTGGGTGCAACCGCCTGCTCTCTAAGAAGAATCGTTGCACTCAAGCTCCAAAATTGAGAGTTGCTGCAGGTTTATCTCCCGCCTACGGTTTCTAATTGCCACACTAGGTCGACCAGCCACTCTCAGTGGGCTAATTGCTGCAGTGCGGAAAGGCCTGGCAGGCACGAGGCGGCGATGAGTGTGCAACAGTCAGTCATCAAAGACAGCCACAGCGAGAGAGACCTCCGTCCCGACACCGCTATCTCCACCTCCTCGCCTGCCCCCTGCTTGGGATGCCAGAGTATCGGAAACGAGCCAAGATAACTCCTGAACTTGGAGAATTCCTCACTGACTTCCAAGTGGATGGATTTTTAGTGAAGGGTACCTAGTTTCCAAAGCGTTAGCAGTAACACCAGCGGTAATACACCTTAAAAAGAGGAGGTGGAGGAGGCAGAGGCGGAGGACGCGGAGGAGGAGAACACGGAGGAGGACGCGGAGGAGGAGGAGGAGGAGGAGGAGGAGGAGGAGGAGGAGGAGGAGGAGGAGGAGGAGGAGGAGGAGGGAGGAGGAGGAGGAGGAGGAGAAGGGGGAGGGAGGAGGAGGAGGAGGAGGAGGAGGAGGAGGAGGAGGAGGAGGAGGAGGAGGAGGAGGAGGAGGAGGAGGAGGAAAAACAGACGGGATGGAAAGAGAAGTAGCAGGTGCGGGGAGGAAAAGGAGCAGGAAGAAAGGAGGCCTGGAGCAACTAACACAAGAACATCGGGAGCACGAGAAGGACAAAAGAGAAAATAGAAGAGATTGCTGTAGCAATAGGAATAAGGAAAAACAGAAAGTAAAAATAGAGCAGTTTTAAAAAGTCTTTAGCACCGATAGAGAGAAACAGAAAGCGGGAAATCCTAGAAGCCGAGGCACCAAGGAGCGAAATCAGTAACCAACCAAGTCAATGTAGGGGACCAAAGAAGCACACGTAAATACATCTTTCTCTCTCTCTCTCTCTCTCTCCCTCTCTCTCTCTCTCTCTCTCTCTCTCTCTCTCTCTCACTCACGCACACACACACACACACACACACACACACACACACACACACACACACACACACACGCACACACACACACAAACACACACACAAACACACACATACACATACAAACACACACATACACATACAAACACACATATACATCAACATGCAAACACACACATTGACACAAACATACACACAAATGCGCGCGCGCGCACACACACACACACACACACACACACACACACACACACACACACACACATCCTTTCTCTTCTCTTCGAATACGCACACATACGTTCACGCACGAACGCACGCGCACACACACACACACACACACACACACACACACACACACACACACACACACACACACACATACACACATTCCCAAGACATTAGTAACGTCAATGTTGTTTCGCTCTGGTTTTTTGCGGTTCAGTCAAACATATACTACATCAACTCGTGGTGAGAAGGGAAGAGACAACTGTCAGTAAAAGTGAATGCATGATGGAATGCATTTCTCTGGAAATAGAGGGTGACGAAAACTCAATAGCAACTTCTGATCCCCTTTCAGTCTGATCGAAATGATTAGCTAATTGATCACGCATATATCGTGGGCTGCTCCTCGGCTTTTGACAGATTCTGTCGTGTCGCCTTGTCCCGTTCGATCGAATCATTCCTTGCGTGGAAATGAGGGACACAGCAATCTTGAAAGCTCGCTGCGTGGTGCAAGTGGGTGGTACGGCGCTGGTGTGTCAACTCCGGAATCGATAGTCCAAGCAATTAGGGCAGATACACTCTCCATCCTCCTGTGCATGCGTGCTGTTCAAATCCAACTGTCTTTGATTTCGTTCCTAATGCTGCCTCCTTAACCCATTCTGTTCTCGTCCCTGATCAATGGACAAGAGTCTCCCTACTTCTTTCGGATCAATGTCGGTGCAAGACGCTGTTGACACAGTGCAGCGAGAGGCATGTGCTTGCTTGACGCCATGCCCATGTCCTTGCATTTCTCATTTGTGAAGGCTCAGTACATGTCACAGCACAGTTAGTTTTCCTTCAGCGGGAATCTGTGTACTTTTACCCCCAATCTACAGCGGGACAATGTGCCACAACTCCATGATTGCTGCTAACACGACCACCCAAAGACAGTGTCACGAAACTCATCATACCCCATAAAGACAAGGAAACCCCGTTAGGAAACGTTACTACTGTGTATTGAGACATCCCCAGACTGTTGAAGCATGTCGCTATTCAAGGCCGGTAGGCCTACTCCTTCAGCTAGTGTCCTTTGCATTAGCTCAAGTGACTCATTCGCTCTAGCCAATAACGTCAGTCTGTGACAACGTTCGCATCCTCTACATAGCAGGTGTTCCGAAGGACGGAAGTGTTACGGTTGGTCAACACAGACACTGACCTGTTCTCCAGTCATTAAGAACAGCATAGTGTGAATATGACAGAGCAGCAGTAATAAGTCTTGACTGAACAGCGCTACCTACTGGGGGAGATGCCATGCCCTTTGAGCCTCCCATGCGAAGTCACTGGTCTCTGAACGCATTTAAAAACCGGCGAAGGAAACACGCTGAGCCCTAAACAAGGCGACAACCACTATCTGAGTGAGCGGAAAATGCTGTTTTCAACCTCGAAAGGGGCACTACTTTTTCGTTTCAAAAGAGAATTGCAGTCATTATCCATAGGTCCTTACGTTCTGACTTGGATTTGCTGTGCCTGAAGGGAGTAAGAACCGACAGTTTCAGCCACTTGATCTCTGGAGGCGTCAGTGCCTTGCCATAATGAGCACCCTAATGGCAATGGTATGCAACTAACGAACAATGACAACAAAAGTAACAAAACACACCAACAAGAAAACTATTAGTACTGCAATGACCCCAAAAATTAATGTTCCTCTTTCTCTCCTCCTCCTCCTCCTCCTCCTCCTCCTCCTCCTCCTCCTCCTCCTCCTCCCTCCTCCTCCTCCTCCTCCCTCCTCCTCCTTCTTCTTCTTCTTCTTCTTCTTCTTCTTCTTCTTCTTCTTCTTCTTCTTCTTCTTCTGCTTCTGCTTCTGCTTCTTCTGCTTCTTCTGCTTTTTCTTTATTTTCTTCACGGAAATTTCATGATGTATTAAAAAATCGGAGGTTGCTAAAATTTAACGACTTTGGCGTTTGCACCTCTGCTAGGGCCAGTGCAAAAGCAAGCATGTCTGACATTTTCACACACACATACAAACACTCACACGCAAACGGGCAAGCACGTACACACACACACACACACACACACACACACACACACACAGATGCACACATACACACACACACAGAGACGAACGGACACATACACACACATACACACGGACGGTTACACGCACAATACTACACGATCACACAGAGAGAGAGAGAGAGAGAGAGAGAGAGAGAGAGAGAGAGAGAGAGAGAGAGAGAGAGAGAGAACTATATAAAGAGAGATAGAGATAAATAGAGAGAGACAGAGGGAGAGAGACACAGAGAGTGACAGAGAGAGACAGACAGAGGCATCTGGGCTGGCAAAAACAATAAGTCAGTGACATTGTCTGTGGCTTGTGGTGAGACAGACATATGGAGGGATTTCCCATGCGGCTTTATGCCTTCTCGGAGCGCGTTCTGGCGGAGGTTCTGGAGATGAAAGTCCCTCCTCGCCCTCCAAATTGATAGCATTGGACTGACGGCAGATGAAATATACTCCTACGCCGAAGACTTTGCATCAAAAGCTAAAGGTTACCAGAGTTGGTAGGTCTTCTCGATCTCACGTTGTTCTTCGTCTGCCAGAAAAGGATCGTTGTGCTACTCAATTATCCAAACGGACAATACGCTCACAAGACATCTCTCTGACGCAGAGACGAAGAACCTAATTTGCAGGGCTATGATGTTACGACTTGTGCAAGTCTCTGTGCATGTGATGGACACTTCACTTTATCATATGCTGACGATGGGGTATGATGTGTTGTACCGTGATGTGATGTTACATGATGTGATGTGACGCTACATGATGTGATGTGATGCTACATGATGCCATATGATGCTGTGTGATGTGACTCCATGTGATATGTTGCGATGAGATGTAAAGAAGAGTGTGTGTGTGTGTGTGTGTGTGTGTGTGTGTGTGTGTGTGTGTTTTTGTGTAATCGTGAGCTCGCATGTATGTGTGTGTATGTGTGTGTGTGTGTATGTGTGTATGTATGTGTGTATGCGTGTGTGTGTGTGTGTGTGCGTGCGTGTGTGTGATAGTCTCATATGTACCTACCTATATTTAAAAAAGATACGTGGAGAGAACGACGACAATGCGACGATTAGAAAATTATCTTGACTCTTTGGAGGGAAAAGTCAGAAAATCGGGTGTCAAGACACGTAGAGAGTGACGTGGTGCTGTGATGGAGAGAGGAGAATGGACAGGGAACTGGGAGAGAGTAATTGGAACGACAGGTACAAAAACGGAAGCTGCCATCAAGCGCATCCTGTTTTTCCATCAGCAATGTCCTTGCCGACGTTGGACAGTGGACTAGCTGCCTGCTTCGGACGTCATGATTTCGATCCGCAGCAAGTGCTCCATTACATGACCCATAATCCAGTTTGTACGCAGATTAGTGACATTACCCGCACTCACCGCTGGAACGCATTTAATTTGGGACGCCTGCTTTGTGCCCGAAGAGAAATGTCCAGGTATCGGACGCTTGCCACGAAGAACGCCACGCCTGAAGAAATCTGTCCAGTGACTCTGTGGACAGAGACAAAGCCATCTGCTCCCACTTAAAGGGGATTGGCTGTAGAATCTGTTTGAAGACCAATGCAATTTTTGGCGGAAGCTGGGCTGTTTGGATGAAGAGTGGTTGTCATGGAAGCTCTACCCTGGCAGCAAGCCGAGTCAGGTTACACAAAGTATTAGCTAGTCTGCAGACCTAGCGCCTAGTGCTTGGTCACCGAGTATTAGCTAGTCTGCAGACCTAGCTCCTAGTGCTCTGTCACCGAGTATTAGCTAGTCTGCAGACCTAGCTCCTAGTGCTTGGTCACCGAGTATTAGCTAGTCTGCAGACCTAGGTCCTAGTGCTTGGTCACCGAGTATTAGCTAGTCTGCAGACCTAGCTCCTAGTGCTTGGTCACCGAGTATTAATTAGCTAGTCTGCAGACCTAGCTCCTAGTGCTTGGTCGCCGAGTATTAGCTAGTCTGCAGACCTAGCTCCTAGTGCTTGGTCACCGAGTATTAGCTAGTCTGCAGACTTAGGTCCTAGTGCTTGGTCGCCGAGTATTAGCTAGTCTGCAGACCTAGCTCCTAGTGCTTGGTCACCGAGTCTGCAGACCTAGCTCCTAGTGCTTGGTCACCGAGTCTGCAGACCTAGCTCCTAGTGCTTGGTCACCGAGTACTAGCTAGTCTGCAGACCTAGCTCCTAGTGCTTGGTCACCGAGTCTGCAGACCTAGCTCCTAGTGCTTGGTCACCGAGTATTAGCTAGTCTGCAGACCTAGCTCCTAGTGCTTGGTCACCGAGTATTAGCCAGTCTGCAGACCTAGCTCCTAGTGCTTGGTCACCGAGTATTAGCTAGTCTGCAGACCTAGCTCCTAGTGCTTGGTCACCGAGTATTAGCTAGTCTGCAGACCTAGCTCCTAGTGCTTGGTCACCGAGTATTAGCCAGTCTGCAGACCTAGCTCCTAGTGCTTGGTCACCGAGTATTAGCTGGTCTGCAGACTTAGGTCCTAGTTCTTGGTCACCGAGTATTAGCCAGTCTGCAGACCTAGCTCCTAGTGCTTGGTCACCGAGTATTAGCTAGTCTGCAGACTTAGGTCCTAGTGCTTGGTCACCGAGTATTAGCCAGTCTGCAGACCTAGCTCCTAGTGCTTGGTCACCGAGTATTAGCTAGTCTGCAGACCTAGCTCCTAGTGCTTGGTCACCGAGTATTAGCTAGTCTGCAGACCTAGCTCCTAGTGCTTGGTCACCGAGTATTAGCTAGTCTGCAGACCTAGCTCCTAGTGCTTGGTCACCGAGTATTAATTAGCCAGTCTGCAGACCTAGCTCCTAGTGCTTGGTCACCGAGTATTAGCTAGTCTGCAGACCTAGCTCCTAGTGCTTGGTCACCGAGTATTAGCCAGTCTGCAGACCTAGCTCCTAGTGCTTGGTCACCGAGTATTAGCTAGTCTGCAGACCTAGCTCCTAGTGCTCTGTCACCGAGTATTAGCTAGTCTGCAGACCTAGCTCCTAGTGCTTGGTCGCCGAGTCTGCAGACCTAGCTCCTAGTGCTTGGTCACCGAGTATTAGCCGGTCTGCAGACCTAGCTCCTAGTGCTTGGTCACCGAGTATTAGCCAGTCTGCAGACCTAGCTCCTAGAGCTTGGTCACCGAGTATTAGCTAGTCTGCAGACCTAGCTCCTAGTGCTTGGTCGCCGAGTATTAGCTAGTCTGCAGACCTAGCTCCTAGTGCTTGGTCACCGAGTATTAGCTAGTCTGCAGACCTAGCTCCTAGTGCTTGGTCACCGAGTATTAGCCAGTCTGCAGACCTAGCTCCTAGTGCTTGGTCACCGAGTATTAGCCAGTCTGCAGACCTAGCGCCTAGTGCTTGGTCACCGAGTATTAGCCAGTCTGCAGACCTAGCTCCTAGTGCTTGGTCGCCGAGAGCAGCAGAAGGCTGCTGCCTTGAGCGATAGGTGCACAGTTTCAGGTGATCTTTGCAGTGCGAAGATGCTGTTCGAACCTGAAGTTGCCCAAGGACCCTCAAAATGGCGCTCGTGCATCCTTCCCACTCACATCTGTCTCTCCAAAGGATGTCAGACAAAACGATCTTTTACTAAAATAATGTGATTGGGAATAGAGCATTCCGATTCGTTCTATCGATATTCTCACTCTCTCTTTTTCATCTCACGGAAATTATGTAGGAGCAGATGATGATTCGGCGTGAGACTGCAAAAAGCGGACATTACATTTGAAACCCATTCTACACTCAGAAAATGTTGTCGCCTTTGTAGCAAGAAGATTGGATTGTTGTTTAGTTGCACGTTAGAACAGGAGGGAGAGGACACCTCCCCGGCTCATTGGGTCCTCGCAGGTTTGTAATGTAGTCCATGTAGGCAGACAACAGATCTTCCAAACAGTAGAGCAGATTGGCTGGTGGCAGACAGCCAGGGAGCACACGGTCGAAATGTCAAGACGGCCAGTCCCCAACTTGAAGTGATACAAAGCGAAACTGCGGACCGAGTCAACAACATTTTAAGAGGTTTGGAAACGTCTTAAGCTGCACAGATTTTGTCGGCAATTAGGGCGCCCTGTGGGAGGAGGAAGCGAAACGCTGAAACACAGAACATCATGAAAACATAGCGCGAGAAATTAATTCCAAAAACTTTTAACTCATTTTACACGTGTCCACCAATGGTCGAGTGCGTTTTGGTCAGTTCATTGAAGAATTCCTCTGTTTTAAGCAGTATATCAATTTTCTGTTGTTAAGCGTATACAGCATAGCGCCGGTGTAGTTGTTTCCCCAAATGTATGTACTAGAGCAACAAGTTTTCCCGTGAAAAATAATGTCTGTCTGTCGGTGTCTGTACGTCCTTTCTTGTCCAAGAAAGTCATATTTTATCTCCTCGTGCCCTCTACTTTAACTCCTTCACTTTACTCTCCGTATTCTTGCAAACACACAGAATGTGTAAACCATGAATGAGGAAAATGACAATTATATTACTGAAAAGAAATATTTTGAAACATTCCAGCAGCAGCGTTATTGAAGGAGCCATCACTGTGCTCTTCTGTATTTCTCTGTGTACTTTATTCTTTCAATTATTTTTGCCAGAGTGCCTTATCTCTTTCTTTTTCTCTTCCTCTGCCATTCCGCGGTCAATTCTTTGTCACCTAACTGTCACCATCTGTGACTCTCCCAGACGTTCGTAATGAGTTGAAAATTCGCTCTGGTGATTTCCGGCCAGAGGCAAGAACTGGTCGTGCAGGTGTCTGACATCGATTTGGGGATTTGTGATGCAGTGGCTTTTTGAATAATTCATAAGCCTGCTAATTATAAAGTATTGACAAAATATAATTGTTTGTTTAAAACTGCTAACTAATGTTAAAAAGTACCAACCCCCCTGAATCTGGTTGGAAAAAAGTCCTGAAGAGGTATGTATATTTTTTTTAAAGTTCAATCTTGCAGGTATCGTCAGAAATCAAGGGCACTGCTGGCGAAGTTCTAGAGCAGTGCAGTCATGCAAAGTACAAGTCTCAAAGTTCAAAATATAACTAAATGTTCCGTCTTCCGCAGCCTGTGCTCGGGTAAAATTACTAAGATCACAAAGCAGTTTGCACTATTGAGAAGAAGATTCGTAATACATTGAATCCTCTCAATATCACAGAATGACCAAAATTTGAATACTGACTTAGTACGTGGGGGAGGTTACATTTTCCCTGCTCCAACCTTCCGTACGTAATCTGTATTCCAGGACCATGCACACCCCTTCTCCATCACAGACACCGCTTTCGAGCGTAGTCCTCTATTGCCCTTTCACCTTTTTATTTTTTGGTACCTACTGGAAATGTCGGAAGAAAACCGTCTGGTACAAGTTTCATTTTTTACATCGCTTTTCAGCACGGTTGTCATTTTAACTGCTGGAGTCCTCTTGAGTAACTACCTCAAAATAAGGGGCATCTGCTTCATCGCATGATGCATGAGGACAGAAGAAACTCTGTCTATATACGCCATTATATCGCATGTCCCCAGTGGCCACATTGGCTGCGTAGGGCTGCCCCTGTCTGCCTACTGTAGTGCATTCTAAAAGCCCAGCAGCAACGTGTCCCAGCTGATGAGGGGGTCACCGAGTGGCTCCGGCCGTATGCTGCTCTTTAGAGCAGTGGTCAGTAAGTGGTGTCTGCGTTCGGTTTCTATCCGTTCATGTTATGTCTGTGCTGGCAGTGCTATAGCATGCAACTCCCACAGTTCATGTTTGTCAAAATAGTCCCTCAGAGCCAACATTCTTGCATTACACTGATTTCTGTACAACACGGAAAAGGAATCTGCGATCGCGAGGACACGCGATGCTTGCACGTGTACAAAACTCTGTAGTGTAGCACTTCCATTTACGGCAAGTCTGTACGCGGGGAAAGCGGCTCACTTGTCGTCGACCTGGGAGTTGAGGCATCGCGTGCTGTGACTGTGGAAGCAGAAAAAGGACCTGCTCAAGCAGCGGCAGCAGCTGCGTGTTCTGGCAGCAGATGACAATCACGGCGCGGGTTGATTGCACCGCTCTTTCCAGCAGCGCTGTAATGGCGTTTTCCCAAGTGTCCAAATCTTTGGCTTCAACGTTTGAAACCTCGTAGCCAGCCTCGTTTTTGTGTTCGCCTGGCATGCAGTCCTGCATTCGAGGATCTGGACTCCCATCTTCTTTGCGCAAGTGGCGAACTGTCCACAGAAAGTATCTCTTTTTCCCAGTAGCATTCCCAATTCAGCCTGTGTCGCCAGTCAGGGCCAGCCTCTCCAAATCGGCAACGAGCTCCCCAGGACCCATTTTTCGTTCTGGATAGGACTCGCTGACACGACCTGATGGATGACAGGCGATGACCGGAACGAAGCAGTGGGGTCAATAAGGGAACTTCTCTTTCTGCCCCTTGCTGACTGAGTGCCTCAGTATATCAAGCCTCATTTGGCTGAAATCAACCCCGTGCGTATGTCATGTGCATTCTCTATGCTTGATGTTCCTTGTGACGCTCTCAGTGACGGCTGTTTGTCTTCAGACCAGAGACGGCAAAAGACTTATAACTCTCAAATTCTGAACGACACAGAACGGCCAGCATTCCTACTCGTCGACAACTGCCACATTTCAAAGTATCGAATACTAGCTCTCGAGAGAGCAAATGTAAGTGAAATTCTGCACCCCATTTTCTTAAACACTTCACAAAATCAATCAACATCAGTACATATATTTGGAGAGAACAGCCTTTGTACCCGCAGAGGACAACATGTTTTGAGAGAGAAGTTAATTATTAAATTTGTGACCTCGCACCACGGACTGAATCGCATTGTGTTTCTAGCGAGATTGAGTTACAGCTCATTTTAGTGACTTGGGGGTCTGGCTGTCGATTTTGAGGTCTCCATTTCCAAAACGTATTATTTTAAACAGTACCGGAAACATTAAGTCGATCTGCAGCAAACGAAGTGGTTGAAAACTGTTTTAATGAGAACGGTGATTTAATAGATGCACAAAACAACCGACCAAACGTTCATCTCTTGACTGAATTCTCACAGTTTTTACAAAATATCTATTCCCCAGGATGCATATTTCAGTTGCGGTCAACTTTGCACAAATCATCCCATTCAAGAACGGTTTTCACTTCTTCAAAGAGCATGTCATTTTCTTGTCAAAATGTGACACAGCTCATAACCCACCGAGGACCCGATACGACCCATGTTATGAAGCGGAGAGACACTGACGTCAGAGCGAGAGGGAGGCCACAGCAGCGAGACTTGAGTGAACAACTGAGTCCTGTTTGGAGATCGTGCGAGGTCAGAACGTCACTGACAGGAACGCAGCAGTTCTGCTTCTCGCCTTCTCCATTACGCACAGTCGTGGGTCTCATGTGGAGCTTCTGTACATTCTGCCCTCAGAGAGTACCGAGTTTGAAAACGCATGGTGATGAAATGGAAAGGAAGGCGCTGATTGATAGGTTTGACAGGGAGGAAAATTGAAACTGATTGATCTGCTCGGCCAGACTGTGGTGAAGTGGAGGGAGTTTCGATGCAAGTTCGTGTGCGCGCATTTACTGATGCTGAGCTATCGGAATGCGCTATCAGTGGAGCTGCAGAATCGATGACCGCAGATCGAAAAATAGTTGCAGGCAGTACAGGTGAACGAGAGGTATTCCTGGTGTGCAGAATGCGGTAGAGAAAAAGGCAGCGGATTTGCACGGTTGAGAGAAGTGTAGATGCGCTTCTGGC
>JAWQFJ010007323.1:27500-30714 GCA_034096865.1 Theodoxus fluviatilis
GTTCTTGGGGAAGTGATTTCTTATCTGACCAGTTGATTTCACAATGGCATGCTCGGGAATGTGTGATAAGTGAACGGTCGTCTCGGACGATCAGCAAGTTTTATTTTTCATGCTTTGAGTTAGTGGTTCCGACAGCTTGCATGCTGGAAGTGTTTGCTGGTGTACCTTCCGTGTTTGAGGGAAGTGTCGGTTCGGACGATTGACGGATTTGCATTGTTGGTTTTTGGTTGTTGTTTTGTTTTTTGAATTGGCCATTTGCGCGCTATGTTGGCTTGTCAAATTTGATTTGTGTAGGGAATTTGGAGGGTTTTGCACTGAATGCGTGTAGATTATCAGTGTAGAATTGAATACGTGGTTCTATTCTGATAATTTGACATGGAAGAGAAGCCAACCAAGGTTGACCCTTTGGGTCGAGTTGACCCATTTGTTGCGTACAAGGTAGAGGCTGAAAGTCTGGGATTGGAAGGGCTGGAAATGACGAGATATGTGCAAGAACGAGCGAGAGAAGAGAGACAGAGAGAGCGGGAAGAGAAAGAACGAGAGAGGCAAGAGCGCGAGAAAGAACGAGAGAGGCAAGAGCAAGAGAAAGAACGAGAGAGGCAAGAGCGCGAGAAAGAACGAGAGGCAAGAGCAAGAGAAAGAACGAGAGAGGCAAGAGCGCGAGAAAGAACGAGAGAGGCAAGAGCGCGAGAAAGAACGAGAGAGGCAAGAGCAAGAGAAAGAGAAAGAACGAGAGAGGCAAGAGCAAGAGAAAGAACGAGAGAGGCAAGAGCGCGAGAGAGAACGAGAGAGGCAAGAGCAAGAGAGAGAACGAGAGAGGCAGTTTGAATTGGAGAAATTAAGAGTGGGTAAGGCTGTTGCCTCCACTCCTTCAAAAAAAATTGCGGCAAGTCCAAAATTGCCATACTTTGATGACAAAACGGACGAGATGGATAGCTATCTCTTTCGTTTTGAGAAGTACGCGGGTGCCGTGGGATGGGATAGACGGGATTGGGCTACGCTGCTTCCCTCTCTTTTGAAGGGCAAAGCTCTCAACACCTATCATGAGCTATCGTTGCGAGAGTCGCTCTCCTACGAGGAGCTAAAAAAAGCGTTGTTGCGCACCTTCCAGTGCTCCGCAGAGGGTTACCGGTCTCGCTTCCGTGCCTTGAGGCCGCAGCAGGGGGAAAGTATGGTGACATATCTGAGTCATTTGAGGCATCTCCTGGATCGGTGGACAGACTTGTCGCGGATCGAAACAACATTCGACGGCCTCATCAATCTGGTTTTGAGGGAACAGATTCTCGCTTCTTGCTCGGCCAGTTTGGTCACCTTTCTAAAGGAGCGAGAGCACGGGTCGGTGCAAGACTTGGTGGCCGATGCTGAAAGGTATCGGGAGGCTCATCCCTCTCAGTCCATGTCTGCCAAGGCATCTGCTGATGTGTTGTCGGCAGGGGTTGCTATACCCGTTGAGGCACCTGGGTTTTCGCGACCAAACTCCCAAGGGGTGCAGAGGGGTCGAGCATTTTTCCGCCCAGGGCCCCGCAGGGGGCTTTACAGGGGAGGGCGTGCGGACACTGAGCGATCTCAGCCTCCAGATAGGGACGTCGCGTGTTGGTACTGCGGGGAGGCGGGCCATAGGATTCGGGAGTGTCCGACGAAACCCGCCCCAGGGGGCCAGGTTGCGGCATCTTGTGTCGTGGTGCCGTGTGGAGACTCTCGGGAATGTGCTGCGTCTGGTGGTCGGGGACCGAAGTCTGACGTTAGCTGTGCTATGGCGTTGGAGCATGACGCGCCCAGCTTGTTGCACATCATCTCGGGTCAGTTGAACGAACGACCGGTGCAGGTGATGCTTGACTCGGGGTGCTCGACTGTAGGGGTGCGTCGATCTTTTCTGACTCCGGGTCAAATCACGGCTCGTGTGCTGCGTTGTAGACAGTTCTCAGGCGATATTGTCGAGCTCCCAGTCGCGCGGGTCAGATTGGATACTCCGGTGTTCAAGGGAGAGGTTGATGCTTGCGTCTTTGATGATCCCGTGTGTGACGTCATTTTGGGGAGGATTCCGGGAGCTCAGTTCGAATGCACAGAGATAGAGGGGGCTGTGCAGACGAGGGCACCGGCGCAGGCTGAGGGGAAGCCCTCCCGTCCTCTTCTTACTGCAAAATGTCCTCAGAGGAGGCAGCCTTTGCAGAGGTCTGAGGTTCCGCCAACTGACGATTCTCATGACTGCGAGTTGTCAGTTGGTGGGTCCCGTGGATTTTGTGGGCCCATTGACTCCTCCTTCGTCCAGGGGAGACAAGCGTGTCCTCGCGTTGGTCGAGGTGGCGGCGTGCTGTCCGGAGGCCGTAGCGCTGCGCTCGAGTGAGACGGAGGCCGTGGCAGTGGCGCTTGGGTCCAAATCTTCCCGCACAGGGGTGCCCGGGGAACTGCTGCCAGACTTGAGGTTGCAGTTTGCGGTGGGTGATGACGAGGTACCATCTCTTACCGTTTGAGGGCCGCTGGATACTCCGCAGGTCGGCGATCCATTGGGTTCCAGGATTACGCCCAGGACATGGAGAGCGTAACACCAAGTTGCGAGGAAAACTTGTTCCGGCCGTTGTATGCGCGGTGGCTCTCCCGGTGGGTCTGTTATGAATCGAAACTGGTGTGCCGAATCGCGTGGGTTTCGCTGCTACGGCCACCCGTGGCTTACGGTTCGCCTAGGTGATCCATTTTTTGACTAGCATGACGTGCTGGTGGCGTATCGACTGAGGACCCCTGGTGTTCACAAGGCGCCTCCCTCTTCCTTCCTCCTTCCGTCGGGCTGCCGGTCCCCTGGCGCTCGGACCTCGGTCGGATGCTGAATGTATTGAAGAGCGAATGCTTCGAGATAGATTGCAATATATTTGGCCAGAATAGTGAGAAGCTTGGGATCATCGCACAACTCACTTGAAGGATTCATTTTGACCCCATGCGGGTGACAGGGGTCCCCGGCTTCCTTGTCCTGATCGTGCGATTTTATTGTATATCCCTATATATTTTAATAATACCGCCGGATGTAATGATAGACTGATTGTGACCGGACTATCGGCCCCCTCCCCCTCTCCCCGCATGCAGTGAGTATGTGTTATTTTCAGGGGGTTCTCTGGACAGTGGCAGAAGTGGAGCCATTTCATGGGCGGTGGGCATGGATGAAGCCTGTCCCGGCGGTGGTCTGGACGCTGGAGAGCTTGAGGGGTTTGAAGAAGAGTGCCGG
>JAWQFJ010007324.1:0-20016 GCA_034096865.1 Theodoxus fluviatilis
TGTAGTGAAATTCACAAAGAGCCAGTACCTGACATTATTCTACCAACCTAATCACATCTGAGTCTACACTGCACTGCCAGTCCTACCATCAGAGTACAGGAAGATGAGGCCGATGACCATGAAGAGGGGATGGTAGCTGAACTCCTTTCCGGGGTCTGACTGCCAGGCAAAGCCACCACGGAAGTGCCCCATCCACACTGCCACCATCACCACCGCTGCCAAACCCAGGAACTGCACCAGCAGCACCAGCCACGTGAACCATCGGATCTCCGAGGCAGTGGGTGGCTTGTTCTCGTAGCCTGCATCCATGTTTCTGCAACAACAACAAAGAAAAGCAGAATGACAGAATGACAGAACCAACCAAACCAACCAACAAAACCAAACAACCAAACCAACCAACAAAACCAACCACCCAACCAACCAACCAACACACATCCAACCCACCGCACCCCAACCCATCAACCAATCAACCTATCATCAACCAACCAACCAACCAACCAACCAACCCACCCACCATCAGCCAACAATCTGATGGACCATCCCACCCATTCACCTATCTCTCAACCACACAATCATCAATCACCCATCCATCAACAACTCATCTACCTTATCGGCTAACCACAGTATTATTTCCAGTTGCTGAACCACTAATTCTGATAAAAATCACGATGGCCAAAAGATCTGAATACCAAAGAGAATAACATATGGCCAGACTGCATCAGATCATAATAATATTACAACATGGAGTGTGGCATATGGCCCGAGTCCATCAATGCTCCTCATCAACTGGAAGCGCTGGCTGCTGGGCTGTCAGGGCCTGCTCCAGGTGCTCCGCCAGGGGCGGCCCAAAGCAGATACAGATGTTCAGAGTCTTTGGAACAGAGTCAGATCATTCA
Source organism: Theodoxus fluviatilis (assembly GCA_034096865.1). Lineage (NCBI taxonomy): Eukaryota > Metazoa > Mollusca > Gastropoda > Cycloneritida > Neritidae > Theodoxus > Theodoxus fluviatilis. The sequence goes on from JAWQFJ010007324.1 coordinate 897, forward strand.
AATCCAGCAGCGTCTTCAAATCGCACAATGACTGACCCCAACCCATGAGCAAAAACATACTGGCAAAGTTTACCCAGTGCAGCAGGCTGTCAATCCACAGTCAATCCACCCTCCTTTTATGTGTGGCCTTGATAGGCCAAGACAAAAAGTTGTGTTTAACACTGGAAAAAAAAGGGGGTCAGTAGATTGGCCTTAACTTTTTTCTTTTTCTTTGGAAGATGCCATATTGAACATAAACCAAACTTTCCTTCACTGAGAATACTGTTACAACTGAAATAGTGGATTTCCTAAGTCATAGGTTAAGCAAGGTTAGATACATTTGAAAGCATGCATACATTTCAAGTAAAATTACATTAACATACTATATCATGGTAGCCAGGGTGCAACACCTTGACATGTTGCAAATGCCATCCAGTTTCAAATAGCACAGGCTGTCAGAGTTGAATTCTTGCAAATGTAGGAACTGGAGTGGTCAGAGGATGCAATTCTGTCTCTATGCATGATCTCATGGGGCCGGTGTGTAATTTCAATGTAGCACCCCAGAGAGATAGTTGGAGCGGTGATGTACAGCTGTTTCAGTGTGTGACACTGGAATATATATACACAGTGTTAACTCTGAAGATCCTGTACCGCCCATTACCGCCCACCCTGCTCAATCCTGTACCGCCCATAGCTGCCCACCCCACATGGCTGTTACTTGACTGATTTTTTTCTACAAATTGCATAATCCCTACAGGACTGGGGAATGAAACACCACTTACAGGACCTTAAGAGTTTTAATAGATGAGTCATAGGTTATGTGAAGTTGTACATTTGCAAGTATGTATACATTTAAATCATAATTACATGATTACAATAATTATGTCATATCATCATTAGCCAGGGTGCAACACCTAGAGTTGTTGCAAATAACATCCAGGGCTTCCAAAATTACTGCTGAGGCAGTATCTTTCTGGGTAGGGTGGATGCTGGGTAGATCATCCACCCTGACTTCCTGATCCTGATCCCCCTCCACCCTCTCCTTTTTCCAATCCAGATTTCATCTCTCTCACCATTCCCCTTGATGTCTACAGCAAATGATTATATGTACAATTTTTCAGGTTCTCTTAATTGTTTATGTGCAAACTGCTCGAGGTGTAGTCCTTACTTTCCTATCTGAATAAAGATTATTAAAAAACAAAAACATTCTGACCACAAAAAAATAAAAATAAAAAAGTTTTTTTTAATCGTCCACCCTGGCATGAGGGAGAGGATTCCACCCCTACAAGATGCCCCCAGGTGACAAGTGCTGCTTGGGGCCGTCCGTGGTGGAGCTACTGCAATAAGGCCCCGAAAGCTCCGTGACCACGGGTTCCAGCTGATGATGGGAACATCTAGCAGCAACTGCTGTGTTTGATTCTCAGCAGATTAAAAAAGGTTTCCACACTTGGTCACACCTCTGTGGCACTCAGGACAGATTTACATGTCACTATAGTATCTCAGGGGAAAAGGAAAAAAAGACGGCCCAGGAACACCTGGCGGCAAGACACAGAAGCAGAGCTGAAGAAGAGTGGCACCACCTGGACACAGATTGAGAGAGCTGCCCAGGACCGCGCCCGCTGGAGAACTGTCGCCGATGGTCTATGCTCCAGGAGGAGCGATGGGCCTAAGTAAGTAAGTAAGTATAGTATCTCAAACAACGGTCACATCTCCTTTAGGAGCACACCATATGCCTTGATCATTTTGATGCCTCCCTCATCAGCTGGAAATCTGGGATGCCAGGCTTTCAGAGCCTGCTCCAGTAGCTCAGCCGGGGTGGCACCAAGCAGCCTAAGAGGCTACTGGGGAGCTTTTGGAGAGGATCATCATAGCCTCTAAGGCCATACTTTTTTACCCCACCAACCAGGAAGATGCAGAACCCATTCAATGATGATGATAACGATGATGATGGTGCTGCTATTACTGCTGCTGCTGTTGATGATAACAGCTACAATAACAACAACAATCATCATCTATGTCATCATGATCATGTTAGAATAATAATCTATGACTATGTATTGAATGCTCTTTGTCAAAATATTGCAGAGGATGCAACTGCTCAGGACGTTGAGGTCCAGAACTACTGGCAGCTGTTGGTGCACTCTGGACACATAAAAGAAGGCAGCAGCCAAGCTCCAAAGAAGTGAGAATGCCAAGGGACAAGTGAGTCTTGCCTCTGTCAGTGCCTTCCCAAAGACTGCCACTCTCCAATAGGAATGGACAGCCATACAAGAATCTGCTACAGCAGGCTGTATCAACTATGGCTTCAAGGCATTGCTTAGACTACAAAGGCTGATGGGCTGTTTAACTCACTCCATCCATCCATCAATCCATCCATCCATCCATCCATCCATCCATCCATCCATCCATCCATCCATCCATCCATCCATCCATCCATCCATCCATCCATCCATCCATCCATCCAGGCTATGCTCTGCCATCTCTAACTGCATACTGCATACAAGATGATTCAAATTTGAAAAATTATGACAAGGACCAATTTGGAGCTATATATGCTTATGTATGGACGGGTATGTAGATTAGTTTTACTGTACAGATGAACTAAGTGTTTGCAACTGTGAAACAAACGGATGGGGCTTTCAGAATATGATGATGACTCTACATAAGGTGCACATGGTCAACCATGGCATTTGTTTTACTATGCTACATGGGTAAATGGACAGGTGGGTGAATTATTTGTATGGCACATCAGCTGTCAAAGGCTTGCAAGCTAGAAGTCCTGTTTAGAAAGGGATCCTTCTTCACCAGGAGTGTACACTGATATATAGGACACAGCACATAAACTAATGGCAGCCTTAGGGCCTATTCCCATATCACATCCCAGTGGTGGTCTCTTTAGGACACACACAAATTTATTTGTTCAGGTAACATGACCACACAAAAATAAAGAGAGGGTGGGGATGAAGGGTGGGGTGTCGCACACACATACGTAGGTAGGATTTTCTTTTTTCCAACTACCATTTTACTTATTTTTCTTCGTTCAAAGAAAGGTTGCCATTTAGAAAACATGTAAATATAACATTTCATACACAAAAAGTCTCATTTACTAGGAAAATAATGTTTCGTACACATATAATTTTATTGGTTATCAATTCTAGTCAAGGATTGTCAAATTTTTAATATGTGCACTATGTGTGTGTATGTGTGTATGTGTATGTGTGTATGTGTATCTGTGTGTGTGTGTGTGTATGTGTGTATGTGTGTATGCGTATGTGTGTATGTGTGTGTGTGTGTGTGTGTATGTGTGTATGTGTATACATGTGTGTGTGTGTGTGTGTGTGTGTGTGTGTGTGTGTGTGTGTTTTCCAGCAGTGAGAAAAAAAGTGTAGGGTCGGCAGCAAAATGTAGGGTCGGTCCATTCTGAACACAGAGATATACTATTCTCTGACACAGGTTGGTCACGTGACTTCGGCTCCACATTCCAATGATTTAACCAATCAAAACTCAACATAATCAAAAGGTCATCGGGAGTAAAAAGAGACGATTCTATTTCACTCCAATTATCTCGATAGATAAACACAAAATTGGTGTTCTAATAAAACTAATCTATGAGATTTTCAGGAAATCATTTGAGAACTACTTTTAGCGCAAACGTCGTCTACAAAGTTGTAAAATGCCGTGAGCACGTGCGATTGTGTGTACACGTGTATACGCAATCTTTGGAACTAGTATAAACGCAGCGAAAAGGATTCCTGTGGCACCTGGCTGGTGGCATGAATCTATGGTTACAGTCTCTCGCCAGTAAATGCTTTCTAACCGGAACCTGTAGTCTAACTGTCTTCACACTGTTTGACGAGCTGCTGGAGTCCACACTTCGATGATTCATGTATCGACTGATGGAGTCTGTAAGTGATTTAACCTACATTCCGTCTGTGTTGAACGTTAATCGAGTGGAAGTTTCTTCTGTAGGAATATGTCTGATTCCGAAGTTTGATATCATCGGATAGCTCAGAAGCAATTTTTCTAAGTTTAATCCTTCTAAGCATACATTAAATTAATGATTCCTCATCATTAAAAGCACTCAGCTGGTTTCTGGGCGTAATTCGGCCCAAAAGATTATGCAGACGGGATTGGTTGCCTTACTCGCACAATGAAGTATAATTGTTGCTGTTGTATTCAAAGTCCTCATCATGAGTAGAGTTCACAATATTACACTCTTGTGGTTCGAATTTTACCGCATACAAGTTTTACATTTTTGGGAAATCGATGTTTAGAAAATGAATTGACGAAAAGATGGCTGCCAATATCCGAGTGTATCACAACAAGCGGAGGAATACACTCATTGATGGGATACTTTCGTGGTATGAATGGTATGGAATAATTAAGGCAATCACGTGACCAACCTGTCGCTGAGACTATATCCACTAGTCTCAGCCATGCTAAATGGGGTCGGTCAGGTGACCGGAAACAAACAACTTTTTGGGGGGCCTTATGAGCAGGCTGGGGACTTCAAGAAGCCTGACCTCCACAAATGCCACTTCCTCCAGGCAAAAAGATGTCAGATGGTCAGCCACTGATTAAGTCTGTACCAACTGCAGCATATATGGAAAACAACTTTTGACAGCCCACTATTGCAGAGGTAGAAAAAACAGGACAAATTACACCTAGCTCATTCAAAAATGTTCTTTTCTTTATAAATGGTGACTCTTTCCACAAGATATAGAATTAGATAAATATTTGCTGTTTTAGGGTACACTGATAAAACTTCAGCGAGCATATTTTCTCTTTTTCCTCCTAAGATTAACTCTTAAGATCCTGTATTGCCCATTACCACCCACCCTGCTCAATCCTGTACCACCCATAGCCGCCAACCCCACGTTACTTGACCGATTTTGTCTACAAATTGTATAATCCTTACAGGACTGGGGAATGAAACACATAAATGACTTGCAGGACATTGAGAGCTAAAAAAGGGGAATTCTTAGAGAGAAAATAGATGTTGAGGTGTCTGCATCCCATCTGTCCTTTTAATTAAGGGAGAAGCAACACACACACGACACTCAATTTTTCACTTCACCCCAAAACCTCTACATTACACACACATTATTCTCACTTAAAACTGGGTAGTGTTTTCTCCAAAGAATATATTTTTCAAATGCACCAAAGCTACAGTAAGTAAAATCTTTCATAGTGTGTTAGAGAGGTCTCTGAGATTACTACAACTACAACAAAGAACTAGGCTACAACTTTTTAATTAACACAGGCAGGGACATGCATACAAATACACACACACACATACTCGGATACACACAGACACACACACACACACACACACACACACACACACACACACACACACACACACACAGACAACTTGTGTGAGAGTGACCATTTTCACTTTTCTTTCACGATACACATCTTGTTCATTTTATTAACTTCTGAAACTCCTTACGGTTCTGCTGGCACACAATGTGATGGGTTTCTGGCTGGCACACAATGTGATCATGGTTTCTGGCTGGCACACAGTGTGATGGGTTTCTGGCTGGCACACAGTGTGATGGGTTTCTGGCTGGCACACAGTGTGATGGGTTTCTGGCTGGCACACAGTGTGATGGGTTTCTGGCTGGCACACAGTGTGATGGGTTTCTGGCTGGCACACAGTGTGATGGGTTTCTGGCTGGCACACAGTGTGATGGGTTTCTGGCTGGCACACAGTGTGAAGGGTTTCTGGCTGGCACACAGTGATGGGTTTCTGGCTGGCACACAGTGTGATGGGTTTCTGGCTGGCACACAGTGTGATGGGTTTCTGGCTGGCACACAGTGTGATGGGTTTCTGGCTGGCACACAGTCAATGATGAGATGTCCAAAGAAAAAGAATGACTTCCTCGGACTGTCCACACTAGTGGACACATAAGAGCAAAGGGGTATGGGATGGATGAATGGATGGATGGATAGATGATGGATAGACGGATGGACGAATGGATGGAGTTTTATGGCCTATCAGCCTTTGTAGGCTAGGGCCATTAACTCTTAAGATCCTGTACCGCCCACCCTGCTCAATCCTGTATCGCCCATTAGCCCCCCACCCCACGTGGCTGTTACTTGACAAATTTTTTTCTACAAAGTGCATATTTCTCACAGGACTGGGGAATGAAACACGCGAATGACTTGCAGGACCTTAAGAGTTAAGCAGGATAATCACTAGAAGAGAACTTTCCAAGTATAATTCTGACATCTCGATGTCCCTATCTAGTCGCCTCTTATGAATAGTGTAGGGAGACACGGTGGGTCTAGAGGGGTATGGGAAAGACACTGAATATTCGGAGGAAAAAAAGAAATGTAAATGGGTGCACAGGGGCACTATTTGCTACATTTTGTCCAAAACAGTACATTTGCAGCAGTTGGAAAAGGGATGCGGCCTTGTTTCCAGTATAAATGCCCAGAATCAGATGCTTGTGTTGCCCACCAGCTCCACTGTCATTCCCATACCCCTTTCCTCGGACAAGTCCACTAGTGTGGCCCAACTGAAGTATCTTATCTTTGGAGTGACTTCTTCAGTTGGGCCACACTAGTGGACTTGTCCGAGGAAAGGGGTATGGGAATGACAGTGGAGCTGGTGGGCCACACAAGCATCTGATTCTGGGCATTTATACTGGAAACAAGGCTGCAGCAGATCACATCAGTGGCTGGCAAACCAGAACCCCTGCTAACAACTGTCACGCAGAGGAAGCTGAGATGGTATGGCCACACCACATGGCATGACGACCTTGCAGAGACAGTTCTCCAGGGCACCGTTGAGGCAGGGATTGGTTGGTTGGTTGGTTGGTGTTTTACGGTCTATCAGCCTTTGTAGGCTATGTAAGGCCATTAAGCACGAAAATCTTTAGAACAGTTTGGAGTAAACACTAATCAAGTCTTGGTGTCCCTAGTTATTCACCTTTCATGAATCACATAGGGAGACGCGGTGGGTCAATTCTTACCCCGAACCCACAGGGAAATTGAGGCAGGGAGGAAATGTGGATGGCCACCAAAAAAATCCTGGATAGACAATGTGAAAAACTATGGACATCCCCACCCTTCTCCGTGCAACCCAAGACCAAAACAAATGGTGGACCATCTGCAGCATCAAGCCTGGCACCTCAATGGTCGTTCCCACCAGGGGTTGAGTGAATGAGTGAGCAAGCATTACATTTCTGTATAAAAGCAACATCTGGAAATCGGCTCAGTACAGCACCAGCACAAAGCTGAAACTATGCAGAAGCTGTGCGCTGTCTACCCTCATGTATGGGTCAGAATGCTGGCGCATGACGAGGTCGGATGCTGCAAAACTGTCGACATTCCACACCACCTGCCTCAGAAAGATCTTGCGAATCTTCTGGCCCAGAAAAATCTCCAACAACGACCTTCTCCAGCGATGCAACATAGAAGACATGGAAACACTCATAACCAAGAGAAAATGGAGATGGATTTGCCATGTACTGAGGATGGACAACGATTCCATTCCAAAAGGGGCACTCCGATGGACCCCAGAAGGCAAGAGAAAGCACGGGAGACCCAGGCAGACTTGGAGATGCACAGTGGAAGGGGAGATAAAAGACCTCAACCACTCCTGGGTGACCCTGGAAAGGCTTGCAAGCGACCGACAACAGTGGAGAACCTTTGTTGCTGCCCTACACGCCACCCGGTGTAAAAGGCAGTAAGTGAAATAAGTAATAAAAGCAAAATCAGTTTCAAACAGCTACCTTGAGCCTTTAACAATTCATCTATTTTAAGACGAATGACAAGCAATTTTCCATAGATCTACACCTGTATCCATACATCATGCACTTAGGCATCCCTCCATCTATCTATTCATCCATGCACCCATCAATTCTGGTATCCTTCCATTTCCCCCCTTCTATTTTTTCCAAGAGAAGTGATCAATACCCTTTCTCAGTCTCAAACAACTAAAGCCCACAAATGCACACATCCAGCCACCATCAGACAGTTCAAGGAAAGTGCTCAGTAGTCATTCGATGACCATGCTGGCTGTGAGGTCACTGTGTGCTCGCTGTGTGCTCACTGTGTGCTTGCTGTGTGCTCGCTGTGTGCTCACTGTGTGCTCGCTGTGTGGGAATTTGTCTGTACTGGTGAACATGCAACTCGGCAGCAGATAAACACATCAAACTTCACATCAAACTTAACTTTCATAATTTTCAACTTCAGCACTCACAGGCGACCAAAGCTTTTGGTATTCATATTAGGCACACACAAAAAAGATTGTGGTAATGGTAACCTGACCACTCTAATTTTTTCTGCATTCTCTCTTGGATGTCTGTCGCCGGCGACAATGACCTTGGTGACATCCACTGGCCCCAAGTGACTGCAGGTCATACATAGGAAACACTCAGCCATTCTGTGAACCCAAGTCAGTAGTGACTCTGGCACAGTTCGCAATGAATGCGTAATAGACTTGACCCTTTGCATTACAGCATTGCGCCAAAAAAAAGTTTGTTCTGATACTATTTATCTCTCCATTTTTTAAAGAAACCATTCAGATGTCAAAACTTGTTTTCATTTCAACGCAAACATTTTATTTTATAAAATAAACGCTTGTTTATTGCCTCAACAAGAGTAAGATAAGAGTTTTGTGCAAAATAGTCTTAGAACTAATTTAACGGTGTGTGTTAGGGAGCAGATCGGCTATCCTACAAGCCTCTCGTGTGTCCTCCATTTGCAATATATATATATTTCGAACGAAAACCTTCCATTATGTGATGTCAACTGGGCTAGTGACACTTTTGCCGGTAGGCGGAGTCTCTAGTGAACTAGAATGACACTCAGTCACAGCCTTATTCCTGCCCAAGAATGCAACTAAAAACCCCTGCAGCTCAAATGTTTCACCAACAGCCAGCTGCTGCACAACATGTGTTCTGACCACGCAGCCAGGAAAAATACTAAAGCTGTTCATCAAGTCATTGACAGAAAAACATCTTTACCTCTAGTATTTGAAAAATCCACTGATCAATCCCATACCAACATCAAAGTACTGCAATATCATTGAATAACTACCGGCAGTCGAAAACAGCAGCTTTAGTGTGGGCTGCAGATACAGGGAAGCTATTCAATATATGGTGGCTGAGGAGACAGCTGCAGCAAGAGTTGCAAACTGGCAGTGGAGCAACTTGCTTAGTTCAACAGAGTTCACACGTACAACAGCTTTCCTGTGACTGTGGAGCGTAGTCAAGTCTAATGCACCGTGGCTGTATTTCGATGACCATCTTTTGCTGTGTGTTACATCGAATTTTGCATTGACATTGAAGTATGCATTGTGAATTTGCTGTTTTCTGGAATAAATTCATCAGTCACCAAAAAACAAATTGCTCTGTTCACACCAGGCTGTAACCACTGTGGAAAGTTTCAGCTTCCACATAGGCACACTGCCATGCCTGCCTGCAAGCATGCCTTCCTCTGTTTTTTGCCTACCTACCTGCCTGCCTACCTTATTACCTGCCAGCCTGTGTGCTTCTCTGTCTGCCTACCAACTTGCCTGCCTGCCTGCCTCCCTACTTGCCTACCATACTGCCAGCCAGCCTGTGTGACTCTCTATCCATTCGCCTATAGATATACCTGCCTGCCAGCCTCTCTACTTGCCTACCATACTGCCAGCCAGCCTGCGTGACTCTCTATCCATTCGCCTATAGATACATGTACACATAACATTCAGGATCATGGGATTGTCACAATCAAGGATTCTAAAGTAATGAAAAAAAATCCTGGAGAAACTTAGTAATCAAACCATTTTTCCTTTTTTTCTTCTAAATTGCAAGTCTGGAGCACAATAAGCAAACTATGAACAAGAAAAGCATCAAATTGCAACATTAGGCATACAGCAAACGGAAATTGTGAAGTGCCCTTTTAAAATTTATCTAAATAATATCTTAACTTGATCAAAGAAATGATCCTACAAGGTGTAAAACTGCAAAAAAATCACTCAACCATAACAGTGATCGTGTAGCCCACCCTGGTACGGGCGTAATTATGACAAAGGATAGTCCTTTGTCATCCATGACATTTTTGATAGTCAAACTAAAGCTGTTGCAATCTACTCAGCCCAAACTTGACATCGTACACACGTCTTGTTGAAAAGCAAATATTTAAACCGTGAATCATTCATTTCGGCTCAAAAAGGCTCCTAAAAGCATTGATATACATACCCAGAACAGGGTACGGACGAACAATCTGTCCAAACCCCATGGGCGTAACCAAAAAGAAAAGCAAAGGAGAAACATTCAAACACTTACCACGTTTTGGAATCTCCATGTTGAAAATTGAACATGGCGGCAAAGACCATACATTACTGTATGGTCTTTGATGGCGGCACTACATCCGGTGTAAACTGGTTTGTTGCGGTTATAAATTGCGGATCGAAGAAAAGTCGGAATCACACATTGTTTTGGATAAATTTGAAAAAAAGCAAAACGATCGAAATGACCAAGGTTTTTTGCCAAAAATAAAAGTCGGTGGCAGTTGTGAATTAAAGCATTCTGTTATATTTCACACACTAACTCTTTGTTGCAATACACAACCCATGGAAAGTTTTAAGTGAAAATAATTCTGTGGTTTGCCGGTAGCAGTTTTAGGTTTGCTTACTCTGCTGATCAGCCTGATGACAAAGTCTGTTACGCCCGTATTCACGAAGTTTCTCGCGTTCAAAGTCAAAGAATATAAAAATGGAAATCCTTAAATCTGGCAAATTATTGAAGACAACACTTTATTTCCTGAAACAACAATTGGATTTCAGTTTAAGAGCGATTATGTTCCTGTTATTTTAGGTAATGTGAGGCACTGTCTGTCGTGTAACGTTTTGAAGTCTCTGTTTTCTTGGAAATTTTACCTTTCAATCTATTTATTCACTCTCGCACAAACAGTAACAATGGAAACTGCATAAAAACTATCTATTTGACCATTTGTGTCTTTACACACCTGCAAAAGAAACATGTAGGTTAATTAGTTATTGGTGTAAATACCATTAAAAAAAATGTACCAGTTGCCCATTTGACGTTCAGAGACTCACTGACATATACCTGCCTGCCAGCCTCTCTACTTACCTACCTTACTGCCTGCCTGCCCCCCTACTTGCCTACCTTACTGCCTGCCTGCCCCCCTACTTGCCTACCTTACTGCCTGCCAGCCTGTGTGGCTCTTTATCCATCTGCCTATCTACCTGCCTGCCAGCCTCCCTACTTGCCTTACTGCCAGCCTGCCACCCTACTTGCCTGCCTTACTGCCTGCCTGCCACCCTACTTGCCTACCTTACTGCCTGCCAGCCTGTGTGGCTCTTTATCCATCTGCCTATCTACCTGCCTGCCAGCCTCCCTACTTGCCTACCTTACTGCCAGCCTGCCACCCTACTTGCCTGCCTTACTGCCTGCCTGCCACCCTACTTACGTGCCAGCATCCCTACTTGTCTACCTTACTGCCTGCCAGCCTGTGTGACTCTCTATCCATCCACCTAATTACCTGCCTGCCTGCCCCCCTACTTGTCTACCTTACTGCCAGCCTGCTACCCTACGTGCCTACCTTACTGCCTGCCAGCCTGTGTGACTCTCTATCCATTCACCTAATTACCTGCCTGCCAGCCTCCCTACTTGCCTACCATACTGCCTGCCTGCCCCCCTACTTGCCTACCTTACTGCCTGCCTGCCCCCCTACTTGCCTACCTTACTGCCTGCCAGCCTGTGTGGCTCTTTATCCATCTGCCTATCTACCTGCCTGCCAGCATCCCTACTTGTCTACCTTACTGCCTGCCAGCCTGTGTGCCTCTCTGTCTGCCTATAAACCTGCCTGACAACCTGCCTGCCTCCCTACTTGCCTACCTTACTGCCTGCCAGCCTGTGTGGCTCTCTATCCATCTGCCTATTCACCTGCCTGCCAACCTACCTGCCTTCCTACTTGCCTACCTTACTGCTTGCCAGCCTGTGTGCCTCTCTGTCTGCCTACCTACCTGCCTGACAACCTGCCTGCCTCCCTACTTGCCTACCTTACTGCTTGCCAGCCTGTGTGCCTCTCTGTCTGCCTATAATCCTGCAACCTGCCTGACAACCTGCCTGCCTCCCTACTTGCCTACCTTACTGCTTGCCAGCCTGTGTGCCTCTCTGTCTGCCTATAATCCTGCAACCTGCCTGACAACCTGCCTGCCTCCCTACTTGCCTACCTTACTGCCTGCCAACCTGTGTGCCTCTCTGTCTGCCTATAATCCTGCAACCTGCCTGACAACCTGCCTGCCTCCCTACTTGCCTACCTTACTGCCTGCCAACCTGTGTGCCTCTCTGTCTGCCTATAATCCTGCAACCTGCCTGACAACCTGCCTGCCTCCCTACTTGCCTACCTTACTGCCTGCCAACCTGTGTGCCTCTCTGTCTGCCTATAAACCTGCCTGACAACTTGCTTTTCTGCATGTAGGTTGGGAGGAGTGAGGTAAGGTAGATCCACTGTCTCCCTGAACATGAAATTGGCAAATGACTAAGGAAAGGAACTCTCAACCGATAATCTTGCAGACACAAGTGATTTGGATCGTCAGTGGCCTAAGGGGAAAACAAAAGAAAAAGTTGTGCTTAAGGTAACACAAGAAAAATATATATGGTTGATAGATCTACCTGAACTTATCTTTTTTTCTCGTATTTGTTTTTTAATAGAAGAGGACAGACCGACAGAGGTGGAGACTTGCAGTGAAGGCCCTATGCTCCCACCGGAGCGAAGAGGACTAAGTCAAGTAAGTCAAGAAGAGGACAGACTGAACAATTAAACCAAACTTTCCTTCATTGAATTTTTTTTTTCAAACAAAATAGTGGATTCCCTGAGTGTTCATTGGGTAGGGATGATAGGAGAGCACACAGTTCATTATTTACTGTCAATTTCTTCTTTCCTGTGTATCATAATTCAAAACAAGATTAGGGTCGGCAGAAAAAAAAGTCAGTCAAGTTACCGTGACCTCAACATTTTCCACTCCTTAATATTATTCATGTTCATGGATCATAAAGCCTAAATCCCTTCTTTCTATCAACCTCAAACCCATCATACACTGCAAACAAAGTATAACTCACATTCAATTATGATATCCCCACCCCCACCTCTCACCCCACTTTCATCACCCCACCCCTCCTATTCTGACTCTGCATTTGTCTGTCAAGTCTATCTGTCCATCCATCCATCACATCATGTCATGTCATGTCTGTCTGTTTCAGTCTCTCTCTCTCTCTCTCTCTCTCTCTCTCTCTCTCTCTCTCTCTCCTAGTAAGCATACAATCAGGAGCAGGGTTTCATGCATGATAAAGGGAACAGTCAGAGATTACGGAAACAAGGAGAAAGGCACAGGACCACGAAGCATGCATGCTCTACCTACCTGGGCATGGATGCCTCACTGGGTGCCTCATTCCCACTTGCAGTAGGTTTATCCATGATAACAATACCGAGACCAGATCACTTCTTTCCTCTGACCACCCGACACAAAGTCTGCTATATTCCAAGATTCTCAGATGTATTATGTTTCTTATGTCTCCGATTCCACACAGTTTCCACACCCCAAACCCACACTGACTGCTGAAGATATCTGGGCGTCTGACTTTATATCTTGGCCGTCACATGATTGCCCTCTCGATGAAGGGGTTATCTGATAGGTGGGTGACGCTGATATTTTTGTGCAACATGCTGCAGACAACAATGTCTGGACTGTCTTCATAGAATTATTGTGCTATATCACAGTGACAATGACAGATTTTCTCCCATAGGACACTATGTCAAGGTCTGCAACTCGACTAATTCACAGTCAATAGGACAATGTCTCATCTGCCCAGGCTGATTAACTCTATTGCTGTACATATATATTAGTCTATTATGAAGTAGAGCATCAGTACATTGATCAGTCTTATTATGACATAACATACAAATGATATGCAATCATACACACATACAGAGAGAGAGAGAGAGAGAGAGATAGATATATATATATATCTGCAGATGGATGGATGGATGGATGGATAGATGGATGGACAGACTGATGGATGGACAGACTGATGGATGGAAAAACAATCTCTCTCTCTCTCTCTGTCTCTCTCTCTCTCTCTCTCTCTCTCTCTCTCTCTCTCTCTCTCTCTCACACACACACACACACACACTCACACATGCACACACACACATACACACACACACACACACGTGTGCGCACATACACACACACACACACACACACATTCGCGCACACACGCACACACATTTTCTGACAAAAGCGACCTATCAAACACTCATGCCATTCTTAAGATACAACAACAATGTCGACTACTTCATTAAGGCCAAGTACCTGCATCGCAAGAGAGAGCAGAGAGACACCACATGCATTCCATCCATACCAACACCACACATTCCATCCATACCAACACCACACATTCCATCCATACCAACACCACACATTCCATCCATACCAACACCACACATTCCATCCATACCAACACCACATGCATTCCATCCATACCAACACCACACATTCCATCCATACCAACACCACATGTATGCATTCCATCCATACCAACACCACATGCATTCCATCCATACCAACACCACACATTCCATCCATACCAACACCACATGCATTCCATCCATACCAACACCACACATTCCATCCATACCAACACCACATGTATGCATTCCATCCATACCAACACCACACATTCCATCCATACCAACACCACATGCATTCCATCCATACCAACACCACACATTCCATCCATACCAACACCACATGTATGCATTCCATCCATACCAACACCACATGCATTCCATCCATACCAACACCACATGCATTCCATCCATACCAACACCACATGCATTCCATCCATACCAACACCACACATTCCATCCATACCAACACCACACATTCCATCCATACCAACACCACATGCATTCCATCCATACCAACACCACATGCATTCCATCCATACCAACGCCACACAGGCACCTGAGCAGGGCAATAGCTTTGATCATGGGAATAAGTTTCACCATATTCAACATCAGAGTCAAGGACAACATAATGGCTAGAGCACTTCACTGCCTCCTCCATCCCCCTGGAGCCCCAGACTGCCATCACCTAGCCTACACACACACACACACACACCAACACACACACACACATCAACACACACACATCCATGCACATGCACAAGCATACATGCACACACACAAACACACACACAAACACACACACACACACACACATGAAAACACACACACAAACACAGACACACACACACAAATACACACACACTCAGATTACACATATAAAAACACACATAAACACACACAAACACACACACATGCAAACACTCACACACAAATACACACACATAAATACACACACACACACACACACACACACACACACACACACACACAAATATACACACACACACACACACACACACAAATATACACACACACACACACACACACACACACACACACACACATAGCTCTAGGCTCAACAGCCTCCCATGAAGTCAGCTTCCTGAGCTGCAGTTAATGGGATTGTGTACAGTCCAGATAATGAAACAAAACACCTCTGAGCTACTGGAGTAAAATCTTCTTATACCAGCAGCCTGAGGTTAAGGCTGACACGTGAGGCACTGAGCTATTCAGACGCTGGAATGTATTGAAGACAAAACAGTTAACTCATAAGGTCCTGTAAGTCATTCACGTGTTTCATTCCCCAGTCCTGTAAGGATGATACAATTTGTAGAAGAAAAAAATCAGTCAAATAACAGCCACGTGGGGTGGGCGGCTATGGGCGGGACAGGATTGAGCAGCGTGAGCGGCTATGGGAGGTACAGGATCTTAAGGATATATATTTAAGTTTGAAAAAGCATTTCCAGTGACAGTGAGTTTGGTTTATGTTCAATCTGGCCTCTCCTAGAAAGATAAAAAGATAAAAAGAAAGAAAAAATAAAAGTTCAGGCCAGCTTACCAACTCCCACCCCTCCATGTTACCATAACCACAACTTTTTGCTGTTGTTGTCCTTATTAAAAAGACTATATGATTTTACTAAGGTCAAAACAAAGTTTTTCTTTTAAGATGGATGGAATTTTGCTGCCTATCAGCTGTTGTAGACTATTTAAGGCCATTGATAATGAAATCACTGACTAGAATAGGAGTTAAGTCAAGATGTCCCTACTTATTTACCTTGTACTTTCCCTTTTCTCTTGGCCTGAGATGACTAGTCTTTGAGGCACAGGTGTGGGATGGCTGTTTAAATATTCTGCACTCTACGGTGTGTTTGAAGGTCAGGGTTCAGTCATGTTACAGATTTAAGTGGTGACTTTCACTTTCATTTTCCATCAAATATGCAAAGAGCCTATCACACAAAGTCAAGGTTTAAAATCTTTAGTGCTGATGAATCCGTTTTGGATGAATGGCATCAACTAAAATCTCTCCTATCAAGACTTGACAACGTCAATAAATTTGCACAGTTCAAAAAGAATATGTGATGATGCAGATATATATATTTCATTCTATGATTCTTGAAACAACGCAAAGCTTCAAAAGGAAAATGAAAATAGTTTAAAGTACCAGACATTCTATCAACAAATAATTCTGTCAACCTTGAACCCACACACTTGAAACAAATTTCTGTTGACCAAGTAACATCAAAATAAGAAAGCAATGACTACAATGACCAAATTACAAACCAGAGGGCCTTCCCTGCAAAATCTTAACTGTAGCTTCAAAGATTCACATATCTTCCAGGGCTCCAATACATCAAAGCATAAGAAAGTCTCAACATCGATATCAACAAAACCTTTTCCACAAATACATAAAGAATGTCCAAACATGAGTGATTAATATAGAAAGTGATGTCTTCTCTTTGCAAGTATCTTCACCTGAAATAAGCAAGGCTTCCTGATCAAACATTCCCCCATCCCAACACCTTCTATCCCACCCCATCACCCATCTCTCCACCCCAGCCCATCCACCCCTAACCCCCACAAAATAAAAAGCCCAGCCATCATCATCCCATCAAGCAAAGCCAACATCATTCTCACACGCTCAAGCAATATATAGTATCCAATTTTAAAAAAAATTCTTTATTTTTTCCAGTGATTACCAGAACTTGGAATTCTCAGTCCATGTAAGATAATGGAGAAATTTTTACTGGAAATGCCATATACTGAACTCCCCATATATACTTCATTTCTGTTGGAAAATCTCTCACCTCGAAGATGTGAAACAGACACTTGAAAACTAAGTTCTATTCCTTTCCATTCATATAGAAAACTTATTGTCATATTTCAGTATGTCAGTAATACTATATACTAGTTAATAGGTCATGATTTATCATTATTACAACCATTAAACGGCAATCATGCCAATGAACAGAGGTTGCAATCTTCATTAAAGTTTAGTTGATAACATAAGACATTGTTTAGATATTTACAACATGGATGATTTAATTAGGAAACCATTATAATGGCATGCTACATAAGATCATTATGATACATCATATGCAGACACTGATTAATCAGTGACCGCTCCTTCAGCGTTGTTGGACCGAGACTCTGGAACCAACTTCCTGAGGGTCTGAGGGCTAGTCCAACCTTGGCCGCATTTAAGACTGGCCTCAAAACTTTTTTATTTCGTCTTGTCGCGCCATGAGCATGTTTTTGTGATAATGGCGCAGTAAAAATTAAAATACATACATACATAATCAGTCATCCATATAATACTTGTACAACCTATTCACATAATAACACCTAAACAATCAATATAATGTCACTGCATTTCTTGTCTGAAAATTATTGTTTTTGTGACACCTGCATTGTCCTCAGCAGCAAAAAGCCTGGATTACATTATCATAAATACTCCTCTATGAATGAGATTGTGCTACAGTATAGTCTGCACACCTACTATATTTATAGTTCCAGTATGTGTGCAAAATTACCAATAGTTCTCTGCATGGGGATCTCCTGTTTATATGTACTATACTCTTGGTAAGTGAGGAGCACCCTATACAGATGTAAATATTATATACACCACAGTATATGAATCTATGCTTTTCTCTGTTCCCACATGTCTCACTGTTTACTTAGCAATACATTATCGCCAAGATCAGGCGCCAGCGGTATCATCCTACTATACAGTCAGATTCTCAGATGAGAAGTCCTTTGAATTCTTCATAAAACGTCTGTCTAAATACTCACAAGCAACTAACATATGGTAGCTGTAGACAGCAAAGGATCGAACGTTGAGTAACATGATATGGGGGGAAAGCTAGCCGACTTTCAAACCGCAACCACTGACAAATCAATAATGAGAACACTTCAGCGCATCTCAATGTGCGACATAAGGCTTGTACGATAAACAGTGATAAAGATATTGTCTTGCAAAATGGTCAGCACATTATTCCTTCATCACTGATGGCTCGATCGATTTTCATGCCAAACTTCCTTATTACGGTTTATCATGTCTTCCCCTCGCAGTTTCTGATCGAGGGAGGCTGTGATAAAACACTGTGTTATTACTTGAAAGCAAATATGAATATAAAGTCGGAATTCTCACCTTGTCCTTGCTGAAGTCAGACGATCGCTAGCTTCCCTGGTTACACTCCCGTGCTCGCTCGCCAAGACAGCCGACGGCTCAGACAAGAGGCGCCCGCGGACACACTTCCGTTCCGTCGAACGTGATCAAGACAAACCGGACAAAACACGTAATTAAAAAGTAAAACGTTCCAATAGAAATTTAAGCAGACAGATGTTTGTCAAAGTCGCCAATTTTGCGTAGTTTTCACCGCCCGCGCGTAATTGTTGACCGGTTTGTGTAATCGGAATTGATGAATTCAGGGGAAGCAACTCTGCAGTATGTTTACGCGTGGGGAACGAGACTCGAGTCGATGGTTCTGAACCCGGAACGACGATCTGCCGTTATTAATCTGAGATGATGCAGCAGATCCAGCTATCAACCGGCGCTTTCATGCCCATCTTTGGACGTACGTAGTTATAGAATAAGAGCGATTATTATGAGTACCTGTTAGATCTCCCTCCCACCCAAGCAAAACCTGCCCAAAAATGGTGTTGTGACGGTGGGCAGTGGCCCAGGCGGCTGTCGAACAATGTTGAC
>JAWQFJ010007325.1:0-7500 GCA_034096865.1 Theodoxus fluviatilis
TAAGAAGCGTCACTCTAGTATCTTGTATAGTAAAAAAAGCAGGACGAGATTTTGCTTGCGTTTTACGTCACAGTCACTCGCGAGTAATTTTTGCTTACTTCCCTTTAGTTTGGTTGGATCAATCATGAGTAGACGGTGTGGCCTGTGTTGCGCCTTTCTTGGCAGTTTTAACACTAGAGCAGTCACCATCAGTTTATTATCAGTTTGAGAGACTCACTGGCTCATTAAATCCGTAGCTTGAGCATACTCGATTTCGCCTGCCATGGCGATCATCATGATCCAACCAAAAACAAGGGACGCAACTCCCGCAAACCGCCGGCTAAATCTCGTCCTGCGTAAAATCGCAGAGTGACGCTTCTTGTTGTCTCAAGTTCTTTGCTATAACGTTTCTTGGAGTACTTCACTTTCCTATGTATCGATTGGGTGAGTAGGACGCTCGTTGCGGACGCCAGACAAAAAGTAGAAATGTTCACCTTCGCTGGTGATAGTGCAGTCTGGTTCCTGTCCAGCACACCAGTTGTTCCTTTTGAAGTTGACGTCATTCCATTCTGGTCGTCAGTTGTCTACTTTTTCTTCAGGCCACCAAAATCCGTTGGGGGAAAGCTATCGTTCAAACTTAAGACCATTTTAACATACCTGTTTTAATTGTTGTTTGGAAAACCCTAGCAGTTAGATGTTCTTAATTTTAATGAGGATAAAATTCCTTGAAATGATAAAGTGGATCATAATGTAATGCCCGAAATAAAAAACGTTTTTAGTGACTGTTTGATGCCCCGAAAAACAGTTGGAGTGCAACATATATTGCCCTTTCCCTTTTTTCTGTTCCAGATTCTCTCTTTCTCCATTTTCCTCCTCTTTTCTTCTTGTCCTTTCCGACCCGTCGTTACCACCTTGGAGTCAGGACCCGAGTTTCGTCCGTGGGGACATCGGGGTCGTTAAAGACTGTTAATTCATGGGAACGTCACTGCGTGCTCAAGAGATATGACATATCATAAGTGTTGATAGATATACATGTCTGTATTCTTGGACAATACTTTCTTGGGGGGTATTTTTTGTATGAAAATTGTGTTATGTGATATATTTTTCAAATTTTTTAACATTGTAACTGCTGGGATACTCGCGGCCGCAACACGAACACTCCTCCGGCGCAATACACGGAGCGACCGTGACATTGTGTGTTTGTGCGAGTGCGTGTGCATATGTTCGTGTGCGCGTGCGTGTGTGCGTGTATGTGTATGTATGTTTGTCACATACGTGGACACCCTATCCGTTTCATCAAAGACAGCCGGATTAAGCAATGGATTTGTGATAATAGGAGACATTGAGAAATTAGAACAAGAACAACGAACAAAGAGAAAACACCCGAGCACAAGCTTTGGTCGAGGATTTCCTTTGCATACGCATCGGTTTTGTACGTCACTGACAGTTAGTAACTGCACTGCAATACTGCCTGTACGTCACTGACAGTTAGTACCTGGACTGCAAGACTGCCTGTACGTCACTGACAGTTAGAACTTGGACTGCAAGACTGCCTGTACGTCACTGACAGTTAGTACCTGGACTGCGAGAGTGCCTGTACGTCACTGACAGTTAGTACCTGGACTGCGAGAGTGCCTGTACGTCACTGACAGTTAGTTCTTGGACTGCAAGACTGCCTGTACGTCACTGACAGTTAGTACTGGACTGCAAGACTGCCTGTACGTCAGTGACAGTTAGTACCTGCACTGCAAGACTGCCTGTACGTCAGTGACAGTTAGTACTGGACTGCAATACTGCCTGTACGTCCCTGACAGTTAGTACCTGGACTGCAAGACTGCCTGTACGTCACTGACAGTTAGTACCTGGACTGCAAGACTGCCTGTATGTCACTGACAGCTAGTACCTAGACTGCAAGACTGCCTGTATGTCACTAACAGTTAGTACCTGCACTGCAAGACTGCCTGTACGTCAGTGACAGTTAGTACTTGGACTGCAAGAATGCCTGTACGTCACTGATAGTTAGTACCTGGACTGCACGACTGCCTGTACGTCACTGACAGTACCTGGACTGCAATACTGCATGTATGTCACTGACAGTTAGTACTTATTCTGCAATACTGCCTGTGCGTCACTGAAAATTAGTACCTGGACTGCAAGACTGTCTGTACGTCACTGACAGTACCTAGACTGCAAGACTACCTGTACGTCACTGGAAATTAGTACCTGGACTGCAAGACTGTCTGTACGTCACTGACAGTACCTGGACTGCAAGACTGCCTGTACGTCAGTGACATTTAGTACCTGGACTGCAAGACTGCCTGTACGTCACTGACAGTTAGTACCTGGACTGCAAGACTGCCTGTACGTCACTGACAGTTAGTACCTGGACTGCAAGACTGCCTGTACGTCACTGACAGTTAGTACCTGGACTGTACGACTGCCTGTACGTCACTGACAGTTAGTATCTGGACTGCAAGACTGCCTGTACGTCACTGACAGTTAGTACCTGGACTGCAATACTGCCTGTATGTCACTGACAGTTAGTATCTGGACTGCAATACTGCCTGTATGTCACTGACAGTTAGTACTTGGACTGCAAGACTGCCTGTACGTCACTGACAGTTAGTACCTGGACTGCCAGACTGCCTGTATGTCACTGACAGTTAGTACCTGGACTGCAATACTGCCTGTGCGTCACTGACAGTTAGTACCTGGACTGCAATACTGCCTGTATGTCAGTGACGTTTAGTACCTGGACTGCAAGACTGCCTGTGTGTCAGGGACATTTAGTACCTGGACTGCAAGACTGCCTGTGTGCCGGGGACATTTAGTACCTGGACTGCAAGACTGCCTGTGTGTCAGGGACGTTTAGTACCTGGACTGCAAGACTGCCTGTGTGTCAGGGACATTTAGTACCTGGACTGCAAGACTGCCTGTATATCAGTGACATTTAATACCTGCAATGCAATACTACCTGTACGTCAGTGACATTTAGTACCTGGACTGCAAGACTGCCTGTACGTCAGTGACAGTTAGTACCTGGACTGCAATACTGCCTGAACGTCAGTGACATTTAGTACCTGGACTGTGATACTGCCTGTATGTCACTGACAGTTAGTACTTGGACTGCAATACTGCCTGTGCGTTACTGAAAATTAGTACTTAGACTGCAAGATTGCCTGTGTGTCATTGACGTTTAGTACCTGGACTGCAAGACTGTCTGTATATCAGTGACATTTAATACCTGCACTGCAATACTACCTGTACGTCAGTGACATTTTGTACCTGGACTGCAATACTGCCTGTACGTCAGTGACATTTAGTACCTGGACTGCCAGACTGCCTGTACGTCACTGACATTTAGTACCTGGACTGCCAGACTGCCTGTACGTCAGTGACAGTTAGTACCTGGACTGCAATACTGCCTGAACATCAGTGACATTTAGTACCTGGACTGCCAGACTGCCTGTACGTCAGTGACAGTTAGTACCTGGACTGCAATACTGCCTGAACGTCAGTGACATTTAGTACCTGGACTGCAAGACTGCCTGAACGTCAGTGACAGTTAGTACCTGGACTGCAATACTGCCTGAACGTCAGTGACATTTAGTACCTGGACTGCAATACTACCTGTACATCAGTGACATTTAGTACCTGGACAGCAAGACTGCCTGTACGTCAGTGACATTTAGTACCTGGACTACAAACTGCCTGTACGTCAGTGACATTTAGTACCTGGACTACAAACTGCCTGTTCGTCAGTGACATTTAGTACCTGGACTGCAAGACTGCGTGTGCGTCAGTGACAAAGAATCTCTGGACATTAAGACTGCCTGATCGTCAGTGACAAGGGTTGTCTGTACATCAGTGACATACAGTGCCTGGACTTCCAGACTGCCTGTACATCAGTGACAAGGACTGTCTGGACTGTAAGACTGCCTGTTTGTCAGTGACAAGGACTGTCTGGACTGCAAGACTGATTGTACGTCAGTGATCGACAGCGCCTGGACTGTGAGACTGCCTGGGCTGTCTGGACTGCCAGAATGCCTGTACATTAGAGTAGTGTGGTGTGAATATCTGAACATCGCTCACTGAGTCGAGTTCAGAGCGCCTGCCGGGTGCGTGCGCTGACCGGGGCGGCTGCGGCGGCAGTGTAGTCTCGCAGCAGTCCTCAGCCGCCACGGCTGGCGTGTGCTGCTCGACGCGGTTACTGTTCTCTTGTGCTCTTTACGTGTGAGCATAAATAAGTGTCCAACCATTTGAAGGCCTAACGGTGATTTATTATGCCTTTTAAACAATGCTCACACGTCTGGAACAATAAAGAACAACAAGGACTGTCTGGACTGTAAGACTGCCTTTACGTCAGTGACAAAAAGTGTCTGGACTGTAAGTTTGCCTGTACATCAGTGACTGTGTCTGGACTATAAGACTGCCTGTGCGTCAGTGACAAGGACTGTCTGGACTGCAAGACTGCCTCTACGTTGTGTTGCTGTCGTCGCCATTTCGTCGTGTTGCCGTTATCGTCAATTGTGTGGTGTAACTGTCATCGTCATTTTATCGTGTTGCTGTCAACGTCATTTTTGCCATGTTGCTGTCATCGTCAATTTGGTCGTGTTGCTGTCATTGTCATTTTTGTTGTATTACTGCCATCTTCATTTTATCGTGTTGCTGTCATTGTCATTTTTGTCATGTTGCTGTCATCGTCATTTTTGTCATGTTGCTGTCATCGTCAATTTGGTCGTGTTGCTGTCATCGCCATGTTATAGTATTGCTGTCATCGTCATTTTATCGTGTTGCTGTCATCGTCATTTTATCGTGTTGCTGTCATCGTCAATTTGGTCGTGTTGCTGTCATCGCCATGTTATAGTATTGCTGTCATCGTCATTTTATCGTGTTGCTGTCATTGTCATTTTTGTGGTATTGCTGTCATCGTCATTTTTGTGGTGTTGCTGTCATTGTCATTTTTGTGGTGTTGCTGTCATTGTCATTTTTGTGGTATTGCTGTCATCGTTATTTTTGTGGTGTTGCTGTCATTGTCATTTTTGTGGCGTTGCTGTTATTGTCATTTTTGTGGTGTTGCTGTCATTGTCATGTTTGTGGTGTTGCTGTCATTGTCATTTTTGTGGTGTTGCTGTCATCGTCATTTTTGTGGTGTCGCTGTCATTGTCATTTTTGTGGTGTAGCTGTCATCGTCATTTTTGTGGTATAGCTGTCATCGTCATTTTTGTGGTGTCGCTGTCATTGTCATTTTTGTGGTATAGCTGTCATCGTCATTTTTGTGGTGTTGCTGTCATTGTCATTTTTGTGGTGTTGCTGTCATTGTCATTTTTGTGGTGTTGCTGTCATGGTCATTTTTGTGGTGTCGCTGTCATCGTCACTTTTGTTGTGTTCCTGTCACCGTCATTGCTGTCGTGTTGCGGTCTTTGCCATTTTTGTCGTGTTGCTGGCATCGTCGTCTTCGTCGCGTTGCTGTCATCGTCATTTTTATCGCGTTGTTATCTTTCTTGGTACAAGGCCTTAGTCACGTAATTGTTTTTGTTTTCCTGTCATCGTCTTTCTCGTCTGTCTGCCATCCTTTTCTTTCTAGTCGTACGCTCGTCATCTCCTGTCTTGTTTTGCCGGCGCTGTCCCGGTGTCCCATTGTCCCGTCGTCCCCTCCCTGTCCACTCTGAGTCGCCTGACTGTCCAACCGGAAGAGCGGACACTCCATGCAAGTTCGTAACGCGCTCGGTTTCCGGAGTCCTCCGATGGTAGCGCCGTGTGATGCGTTTAGGACGCGGCCCTCATATGACAGCAATACATGCCCAGCCATTCTCCACGACGTACAGACACAGACTCATATCCGGTGCAGGCAGCCCCAAAATGGATGGGCCTGGAAGACAAACACAGACGCTATTGATTGGTCAAGCTCCTTCTCACGCCCATTGGCTGCAAGCACCAGGTCTGCCCACCACAGGCCAGTGAGATGCACGGCTGCAGGGAGGCGGACCGTCTGTCTCTCTGTGTGTCTCTCTGTGTCTCTCTCTCTGTGACTCTCTGTGTCTGTCTGTATCTCTGTGTGTGTGTGTCTCTCTCTCTCTGTCTCTTTCTGTGACTCTGTGTCTGTCTGTCTGTCTCTCTCTCTCTGTGTCTCTCTGTGTCTCTGTCTCTTTCTCTCTCTGTCTCTCCGTCTGTCTCTCTGTGTCTTTCTATCTCTTTCTCTCTCTGTGTGTCTCTCTTCCTCTCTCTCTCTCTCTTTGTCTCTCTCTCCTTTTCTCTATCTCCTTCTTTCTCTCTTCTCTCTACGCTTTTTCTCTATGCTTTCTCTTTCTCCTCTCTCTCTCTTCTCTCTACGCTTTTTCTCTATGCTTTCTCTCTCTCTCTCTCTCCTCTCTACGCTTTTTCTCTATGCTTTCTCTCTCTCTCTCTCTCTCTCTCTCTCTATCTCTCTCCTTTTCTCTCATTTCTCTATGCTTTCTCTCTCTTTCTCTGTCTTCGTCGTTCGTTTCTATTTGCCTGCCTGCCTGCCTGCCTGGCTTGCTGGCTTGCTGGCTGTGTGTCTGTCTGTCTGTCTGTGTGTTTGTCTGTGCTGGTAGATGGTGGTGGCTTGAATCCAACTCTTGATACTATAGTTAAGAAAACACTTCCTACCCCTGGGCTACTTGGGGAAAACGAACACGAAATAAAACACGCAAGCACAGATAAACGAGTAACAAAAGGATTTAATGTGCAGATGAGCAATCGGAAATATTTACGAATATAAATTTTCCCTTCCACAACCCGTCTCCATGACAACAATGAACAACTCCATGACACCCATGAACATCTCCATGACACCAATGAACACTTTCACCTCTTCCCAAGTCACAAACTCTCTCTCACTACACAAATCAAAACTCCAATCCTTCACCTCCCAGCACACCTCCCAAACTCTTCAAAACCTCACCTCCCCAGCACCAATCACACCCTCCTCCTCCCTTCACCACTTCACCTTCACAGCATAAATCCCACAATTCCACCTCCCCCGCACAAATCACCACTACTCAATCTCCACAATACAAAACCGCAACCCCTGCACCTCCACAGCACAACTCACCAACCCTCCTGCTCCTCTACCGCACAAGTCACCAACCCTTCACTTCCACAGCGCAAATCATCAACCCTTCTCTTCACATCACAACCCTCGAACCCTTCATCTACACAGCAAAAAACCTCAAAAACCTTCACCTTCCCCGCACAAATCACCACTACTCAATCTCCACAATACAAAACCGCAACCCCTGCACCTCCACAGCACAACTCACCGACCCTCCTCCTCCTCCTCTACAGCACAAGTCACCAACCCTTCACTTCCACAGCGCAAATCATCAACCCTTCTCTTCACATCACAATCCTCGAACCCTTCATCTACACAGCAAAAAACCTCAAAACCTTCACAGCAGCAACCTCAAACCCTTCACAGCCCAAATCACCCAATCACGCGCCATACCGCAAACTACTAGACCCGAACCAAACCCACACCACACCAGCCAGGCCACGCCA
>JAWQFJ010007325.1:12500-15477 GCA_034096865.1 Theodoxus fluviatilis
GGCACTTTCTCCAGGTGTGTTGGCACTTTCTCCAGGTGTGTTGGCACTTTCTCCAGTGTGTTGGCACTTTCTCCAGGTGTGTTGGCACTTTCTCCATGTGTGTTGGCACTTTCTCCAGGTGTGTTGGCACTTTCTCCATGTGTGTTGGCACTTTCTCCAGGTGTGTTGGCACTTTCTCCAGGTGTGTTGGCACTTTCTCCAGGTGTGTTGGCACTTTCTCCAGGTGTGTTGGCACTTTCTCCAGGTGTGTTGGCACTTTCTCCAGGTGTGTTGGCACTTTCTCCAGGTGTGTTGGCACTTTCTCCAGGTGTGTTGGCACTTTCTCCAGGTGTGTTGGCACTTTCTCCAGGTGTGTTGGCACTTTCTCCAAGTGTGTTGGCACTTTCTCCAGGTGTGTTGGCACTTTCTCCAGGTGTGTTGGCACTTTCTCCAGGTGTGTTGGCACTTTCTCCAGGTGTGTTGGCACTTTCTCCAGGTGTGTTGGCACTTTCTCCAGGTGTGTTGGCACTTTCTCCAGGTGTGTTGGCACTTTCTCCATGTGTGTTGGCACTTTCTCCAGGTGTGTTGGCACTTTCTCCAGGTGTGTTGGCACTTTCTCCAGGTGTGTTGGCACTTTCTCCAGGTGTGTTGGCACTTTCTCCAGGTGTGTTGGCACTTTCTCCAGGTGTGTTGGCACTTTCTCCAGGTGTGTTGGCACTTTCTCCAGGTGTGTTGGCACTTTCTCCAGGTGTGTTGGCACTTTCTCCAGGTGTGTTGGCACTTTCTCCAGGTGTGTTGGCACTTTCTCCAGGTGTGTTGGCACTTTCTCCAGGTGTGTTGGCACTTTCTCCAGGTGTGTTGGCACTTTCTCCAGGTGTGTTGGCACTTTCTCC
The DNA here is from genome assembly GCA_034096865.1 of Theodoxus fluviatilis. Classification (NCBI taxonomy): domain Eukaryota; kingdom Metazoa; phylum Mollusca; class Gastropoda; order Cycloneritida; family Neritidae; genus Theodoxus; species Theodoxus fluviatilis. The sequence goes on from JAWQFJ010007325.1 coordinate 13,373, forward strand.
ATGTGTGTTGGCACTTTCTCCAGGTGTGTTGGCACTTTCTCCAGGTGTGTTGGCACTTTCTCCAGGTGTGTTGGCACTTTCTCCAGGTGTGTTGGCACTTTCTCCAGGTGTGTTGGCACTTTCTCCAGGTTGTGTTGGCACTTTCTCCAGGTGTGTTGGCACTTTCTCCAGGTGTGTTGGCACTTTCTCCAGGTGTGTTGGCACTTTCTCCAGGTGTGTTGGCACTTTCTCCAGGTGTGTTGGCACTTTCTCCAGGTGTGTTGGCACTTTCTCCATGTGTGTTGGCACTTTCTCCAGGTGTGTTGGCACTTTCTCCAGGTGTGTTGGCACTTTCTCCAGGTGTGTTGGCACTTTCTCCAGGTGTGTTGGCACTTTCTCCAGGTGTGTTGGCACTTTCTCCAGGTGTGTTGGCACTTTCTCCAGGTGTGTTGGCACTTTCTCCAGGTGTGTTGGCACTTTCTCCAGGTGTGTTGGCACTTTCTCCAGGTGTGTTGGCACTTTCTCCAGGTGTGTTGGCACTTTCTCCAGGTGTGTTGGCACTTTCTCCAAGTGTGTTGGCACTTTCTCCAGGTGTGTTGGCACTTTCTCCAGGTGTGTTGGCACTTTCTCCAGGTGTGTTGGCACTTTCTCCATGTGTGTTGGCACTTTCTCCAGGTGTGTTGGCACTTTCTCCAGGTGTGTTGGCACTTTCTCCAGGTGTGTTGGCACTTTCTCCAGGTGTGTTGGCACTTTCTCCAGGTGTGTTGGCACTTTCTCCAGGTGTGTTGGCACTTTCTCCAGGTGTGTTGGCACTTTCTCCAGGTGTGTTGGCACTTTCTCCAGGTGTGTTGGCACTTTCTCCAGGTGTGTTGGCACTTTCTCCAGGTGTGTTGGCACTTTCTCCAGGTGTGTTGGCACTTTCTCCAGGTGTGTTGGCACTTTCTCCAGGTGTGTTGGCACTTTCTCCATGTGTGTTGGCACTTTCTCCAGGTGTGTTGGCACTTTCTCCAGGTGTGTTGGCACTTTCTCCAGGTGTGTTGGCACTTTCTCCAGGTGTGTTGGCACTTTCTCCAGGTGTGTTGGCACTTTCTCCAGGTGTGTTGGCACTTTCTCCAGGTGTGTTGGCACTTTCTCCAGGTGTGTTGGCACTTTCTCCAGGTGTGTTGGCACTTTCTCCAGGTGTGTTGGCACTTTCTCCAGGTGTGTTGGCACTTTCTCCAGGTGTGTTGGCACTTTCTCCAGGTGTGTTGGCACTTTCTCCAGGTGTGTTGGCACTTTCTCCAGGTGTGTTGGCACTTTCTCCAGGTGTGTTGGCACTTTCTCCAGTGTGTTGGCACTTTCTCCAGGTGTGTTGGCACTTTCTCCAGGTGTGTTGGCACTTTCTCCAGGTGTGTTGGCACTTTCTCCAGGTGTGTTGGCACTTTCTCCAGGTGTGTTGGCACTTTCTCCAGGTGTGTTGGCACTTTCTCCAGGTGTGTTGGCACTTTCTCCAGGTGTGTTGGCACTTTCTCCAGGTGTGTTGGCACTTTCTCCAGGTGTGTTGGCACTTTCTCCAGGTGTGTTGGCACTTTCTCCAGGTGTGTTGGCACTTTCTCCAGGTGTGTTGGCACTTTCTCCAGTGTGTTGGCACTTTCTCCAGGTGTGTTGGCACTTTCTCCAGGTGTGTTGGCACTTTCTCCAGGTGTGTTGGCACTTTCTCCAGGTGTGTTGGCACTTTCTCCATGTGTGTTGGCACTTTCTCCAGGTGTGTTGGCACTTTCTCCAGGTGTGTTGGCACTTTCTCCATGTGTGTTGGCACTTTCTCCAGGTGTGTTGGCACTTTCTCCAGGTGTGTTGGCACTTTCTCCAGGTGTGTTGGCACTTTCTCCATGTGTGTTGGCACTTTCTCCAGGTGTGTTGGCACTTTCTCCAGGTGTGTTGGCACTTTCTCCAGGTGTGTTGGCACTTTCTCCAGGTGTGTTGGCACTTTCTCCAGGTGTGTTGGCACTTTCTCCATGTGTGTTGGCACTTTCTCCAGGTGTGTTGGCACTTTCTCCAGGTGTGTTGGCACTTTCTCCAGGTGTGTTGGCACTTTCTCCAGGTGTGTTGGCACTTTCTCCAGGTGTGTTGGCACTTTCTCCAGGTGT
>JAWQFJ010007327.1:0-2500 GCA_034096865.1 Theodoxus fluviatilis
ATTCAAGATCGACACTGGAGCTCAAGTAAACGTCATCCCTGTCTCAGTATTCAAGACCCTGTCCAAGCCACCTAAACTGAGAGATACTCAACAGCGCCTTGTTGCCTACTCAGGACAGCCTCTGGACGTCCGAGGATACGTTGAGGTCCCATGCACCTACAAAAGTCACAGCATCCAAAGCCGTTTCTTCATTGTTGACATCAAGGGCCACTCTGAGCCAGTCCTAGGACTACGCACTTGCCTAGACCTGCAGCTGATACAGCTCATTCTCTCCGTGGATGCCTCAGAAGAGCCCATGTCCAAGGACACCATCCTGGAAGAATACAAACACCTCTTCACAGGTTTCGGATGCCTTGAAGGTGAAGTAAAAATCCACCTCAAGCGAGACACAATCCCTGTCGTCCATCCAGTACGCCGAGTACCATTTGCCCTGAGAAATCAGTTGAAAACTGAACTCCAAGAACTGGAGAAATCTGGAATAATCTCCAGAGTAACATCGCCAACCGACTGGGTAAACTCTCTGGTCATCGTCCAGAAGCAAAGCGGTAAACTCAGGATCTGCCTTGACCCAAAAGACCTCAATAAAGCCATCAAAAGGCCACATTATCCGATGCCTACTCTGGAAGACGCACTCTCCAAAACAGCAGGTGCGAAGTACTTCAGCAAACTGGATGCACTGTCTGGCTACTGGCAAATGAAGCTAAGCGACGAATCATCTGTTCTCACTACCTTCAACACACCCTTCGGACGCTACCGATTCCACAGGCTTCCTTTTGGGCTCGTCAATGCTCAAGATGAGTTCCAACGAAAAATGGATGAGATCTTCGAAGGAATCCCAGGAGTCACAACTCTAGTAGATGACATCCTCGTCACTGGCCGTACCCGCAAAGAACACGACCAGAACCTACGAGCAGCACTCCAGAGAGCCACAGAAAGGAACTTGAAGTTCAACCAAGACAAATTGATCATCGCAGCCAAAGAAGTCAAGTACTTTGGCCACATCATGTCCGCCGAAGGACTAAAAACAGACCCTGCCAAAGTAAAGGCTGTCGAAGAAATGGCACAGCCAAACAACAAAAAAGAACTCCAAACCTTCCTGGGAATGGTAACCTACCTCTCCAAATTTGCACCACAACTTTCAGAAGTCACCCAACCTATGCGACAACTCCTGAAAGAAGACAGCGAATTCATCTGGGACCAACAGCAAGACAAAGCACTCCAACTGACGAAGCGAATCATCTCCAGTCAGCCCGTGCTCGCCTTCTTTGACCCAGAAAAAACTATCACCCTACAAGCAGATGCAAGCAAACATGGCCTTGGCGCAACAATCCTTCAAGACGGGAAGCCAATAGCCTTTGCATCAAAATCCCTGACTCCAACTGAGCAGAACTATGCTCAAATAGAAAAAGAGCTCTATGCCATATGGTTCGGATGCCAGCGTTTCCACCAGTACATTTATGGACACAGAGTCAGAGTAGAGTCTGACCACAAGCCCCTGGAGAGCATAACCAAAAAGCCACTTGCAGCAGCCCCTCCTCGCCTGCAACGCATGCTCCTCCAACTCCAGAAGTACGACCTGGAAATTGTTCATGTACCCGGAAAGGACATACCCGTCCCCGACACGCTGTCAAGGAACTTCATCCAAGCAGAACCACAAGACACAAGTAACGCAAAAAACCTCGACGAGTACGTCCACTACATCACCAGACATCTACCTGTCTCCAACTCCAAAATGGATCAGCTAAGGACCTCCACCGGAGAAGATCTCCAGTTTCAAGACCTCATGAAAACGATACAAGAAGGTTGGCCACACAAGCGCGACACCTGCAAAAACAGCATCAGAGAGTACTGGAACATCCGAGATGAACTCTCCATCATCGATGGAATCATCTACAAGGGCGAGAAGATCCTCGTACCTCAAGCAATGCGACCAGAGATGCTGCAGAAGATACATGCCAGCCACTTGGGCATCGAGAAGACCAAGCAGCGAGCCCGAGACATCCTCTTCTGGCCAGGCATGTCAAACCAGATTCACCAAACAGTCACCGCCTGCCCCGTTTGCTCCAAACTCAGCAAATCCAACTCAAAGGAACCACTGATCCCTCACAAGCCTCCATCTCGTCCATGGCAGAAGATCGGCACAGATTTGTTCACATGGAGCAACAGAAATTTCCTAATCACCGTAGACTACTACAGCCGTTTCTTCGAAATTGATGAATTGCTTACAACTACTTCCCATGCAGTCATCAGGAAAATATCGGCACACTTTGCTCGCCATGGCATCCCAGAGACCGTGATAAGCGACAACGGTCCGCAGTTCACCGCCAAGGAGTTTCAAGATTTCACCACCAAATGGGACTTCAGCCACATCACCTCCAGCCCAGGTTACCCGCAGTCCAATGGCTTGGCAGAAAAGACAGTCCAAACAGCTAAGCGCATCCTCTCCAAAGCAAAACTTGATGGCGCCAATCCACTCTTTGCCCTGCTCGAGTATCGATGT
>JAWQFJ010007327.1:7500-15000 GCA_034096865.1 Theodoxus fluviatilis
GAGGAGATTCAGGCCAAGGAAGCGGCCCTAGTGAAGGAACATCTTGAGCATCAGCGTGTGGAGAAGAAGAAGATCTCCATGGCAGAGCACCAGTCCGCCAGAGTCCGCCTTGACTACCAGGAGGCCGAGACACAGCGCACCCAGTTCGGAGATGAGCTGGAGACGCTGAAGAGGACGGTGGACAGGACGGCCACAGACCTGGAGGCCACCAGGTCCCAGGCGAATCAGCTCCGCAAGGAATGTACGGACAAAACCAAAAGACTAGAGCAGGCCCGCATCCTTCGCCAGCAGCTGATGGAGAAGCTCAAGAAGGCCACAGAGTCCACACTCATTGCAGAGGAGAGGACCTTCATGATGGAGAAGCTGCTGTCTGGAGAGGAGGCCACACACGAGGCACTGCTCACAGAGCTGAAGCTCCTTAGAGAACTCAGGTTCCGCAAGAGCAATGAGCTGGGAGAGGCGCGCACGGCTGAGCGGAACCTGGAGGCTGAGATCCAGGGCAGCCATGCTGCTATGCGAAACCTGAGAAGCAAAGTTGGCAAGCTGGACACAGATGCCTTGAAACAGCAGGAGAAATCCCAGGCCTACTATGTCATCAAGGCTGCCCAGGAGAAGGAGGAGCTGCAGAGGGAGGGAGATGACCTGGATGCCAGGATCCGCAAGGCGGAGAGGGAGATTCGAGCCCTGGAGAACATACTGGGGCTGATGAATGGGCGCAATGAACAATACCGCAAGAGCTTCAACAAAGTGACTGAGTCCAGTGATGAGATGGAGGAGAAGCAGCAGCTGGAGGAGCAGATGCGGTCAGTGATGGACAAGTTCAAGTACAAACGTCGTCAGATACGGGAGCTGCAGGATGATATGCAGACCATGGGCAGCACTTATGACAACCTTACTCGTGATGAGGATGCATATGTGGAAATGATTGAGAGCAAACAGGCCCGCATGGCTCAGCTGCAGAAGGAGCTGGGTGAGCAGAAGGGAAAGATTGAAAGAGACACCAAAATGAATTCCAAGTACTCCAGAGAAATGCGAGCGGCACTGAAGGCCAAGGAAGAGATTCCAGAAGAGCGTGACTTTTCAGTGCGAGAGATGCGTGAGTTCAACAAGACTCAGACTACACCGGCCTACCCTCAGTCCGACGGGATGGTGGAGCGCTACAACCGCACGCTGCTAGCAACCCTGTCTTCCTTCGTCGCCAGTCGCCAGAGAGACTGGGAGGAGTGTCTGCCTTGCTTTGCCTAAAGGACTGCCTTGCTTTGCCTAAAGGACTGCCTTGCTTTGCCTAAAGGACTGCCTTGCTTTGCCTAAAGGACTGCCTTGCTTTGCCTAAAGGACTGCCTTGCTTTGCCTAAAGGACTGGCTTGCTTTGCCTAAAGGACTGCCTTGCTTTGCCTAAAGGACTGCCTTGCTTTGCCTAAAGGACTGCCTTGCTTTGCCTAAAGGGGTTGCCTGATGTGATAGATGTTTAGAAAATGTGATTCAGCATTGTTTCTTGAAGAATTTGTTACAAGCATACAACATATGCATGTCAGTGGATGTTCGTCTTTTGAGCAGTTGTGAGACGTTGACTGGAAGCAGTTGATCATCCAGTGTTACGTGTACCGGTTGAACCAAGCAGGGTTGGAAATTTCCTGGATCAGCATTGGCCATGTCCGTGCCTAGTTTGTAGTGACTGCTGGGTTTTTGGATTTGTGAGCGTTGTAGGGCTGGTGTGGCTGCTGGGTTTCTAGATGTGTGAGCGTTGTAGGGCTGGATTGTCGACAGCCGCAACCTGTGTGTGAAACTCAACGGCAGCTGTGACATTCCATGAACAGTACGCTCGTCAGTGAAGGCTTTCGTCAGTGTCAGTCGAGGTTGGGGGTTGTTATGCCTTTGATCGACTCAAGTTGACACTAGGTACTCCCCAGTGCTGCAGTTACCAGATTGGGAGAAGCACTTTGTCTTGAGGACGGACGCTTCGACCGAGGACTTGGTGCAGTGTTACTCCACGAACATAACGGCATGTTGCACCCCGTTGCGTACATCCGCCGCAAACTGTCAGGGGCAGAGGTGAGCTACTCGACCGTGGAAAAGGAGTGTCTTGCAGTCGTCTGGGCCCACAGGGAAGATCTACGTGTACCTGTTCGGCAGACACTTCACCCTGGAAAACCGATCATCAGCCACTCAGTTACCTTCACCGGATGAAGATGTCAGATGGACGACTAGCAAGGTGGCCTCTGCAATTGCACACTTTCTCCTTCATGTGAAAGTGATCCCAAGGAGCATGAACGTCGGAGCGGACTATCTCAGACGTGCCTGTGAGTAATCATACCCGTGGTATGATCTTGGTGGGGGGTTTTGTCACGTGCTGGCTTACTCCGCTCCTTTATATCAACCTATTTTTTTTCTTGTTGCCCTGATGGAAAAAGGTTATGGGTTGTGCTATCAGAGTTGTGCCTTGATATTGTTATTGTATCTATTTTGGTCTGGCCCTGTCGTTGGTTTTGTTAGAACATGATTTTAGGGATTTTAATAATTGCGGTATCTATTGGTAACTATTCAGGGACCGAATAGTTTTAAGGAGGGAGTAGTGTTGTGAATGTTTCTGTGGCTGTAGATTTGTTTAGTTAGTGGAAAAGTACATGTCTCTCGGAGCCGTAAGCTTGTGAGGTTACCGTGCCTCGAATATTCTTGTTTTGACGTCATTGAGCACGGTGACGTAATTTTGTGATTCCTAAAAATGATTTAGACGTTGAGCAGCTAGCCTAGACGGCGGGTCAGACTGTATCCTGAAGACAGAGAATAAACTTCTCTTCAAAGCCATGAGCAAGTAGTTTTCTTGACCTGCGACGTACCGCTGTCTTGACCAGTGGAAAAACTACGCCTGTGAATGCCAAGAGACGACGACGGAAATTCGTAACATGTACAATTGTCGCTGAGAGATGGCATGGGCATTAGCCACGAACAACACCATGGACTGTGCAGAAACTTTTCATCAATACTAATTTTCGTGTACATTTGGATAAGCTGAATCACAAGTTAGCTCACGTAAATGCCCATGCAGTCCAAGCTGGGTGGAGAAAGTGAGCTGCGAAAAAAGGCAGTGCATGGGAGTGTCCGGGAGGCTCGGCGTCGACATTCAAAACTCCTATATGAAACTTTTTGTGTATGAGCTCCCGCCTCGAGGCCCCCATGTTAACGAATGAATGGGAGAGAGAGAGAGAGAGAGAGAGAGAGAGAGAGAGAGAGAGAGAGAGAGAGTCGTTAGACAGGGAGAAACGTGGGCATACACTGACATATGTACGCACTATCTTGAAAACAGGAGGCCGGTGTTGGACTCGTAGGCGAGTAGTAAAGAAGTAATGGAGACCTTTGTCCAACTACAATTTTTTTTTAATATTCCAGAGCTGTCGGGGCCAAGTAGGCTCCTTCGTCAGTGAAAGGCTATGTGAACGTGTCTGCCCTAGTATCCGTACATACCTTTCTTTTCCCCGTCCAAATCTGACGTCGCACCACTGATGACGTAACGTCCGATGCCTAGCAACGAAATCTACCTGCCAGGGCCCGTATTCACAACGGCGATTTATCGGCGATTTATTTCAACTCCGATTTATCTCTAAACTCAGACGATTCCAACTGCCTTTTCCGCTCTCTCTTGGCTGGAAACCAGTATATATATAGCAAAGCGCAACCTAGGATCCTCTGACGAGCGTACCTTATCTAACCGATCAAGATAACGCGGGGCTAGGGGATAAATCGAGTGTTAAAAAGATAAATCGCCGCCGTGAATATGTACGCACTGTATGCCTGTCTGTCTGTTCGTTTGCTTGTATTCCTGTCTGTGAGTCTTTATGTGTATGTATATGTTTTCTCTCTCTCTCTCTTTCTCTCTCTCTCTCTCTCTCTCTCTCTCTCTCTCTCTCTCTCTCTCTCTTCTCTCTCTCTCTCTCTCTCTCTCTCTCTCTCTTTCTCTCTCTCTCTCTCTCTCTCTCTCTTTCTCTCTCTCTCTCTCTCTCTCTCTCTCTCTCTCTCTCAAAACTCCTGATAAACTTATGCCTTGTCCATCGGCTTGTCCTTAAATTGCTGTGGGCGGTAGGACTATATACAATATAAACATCAATCTTTATCTCTCTCTCTCTTTCTCTCACTCTTTCTCTCTCTATATATATATATCTCTCTCTCTCTCTCTCTCCCTCTCTCTCTCCCCCTCTCTCTCTCTCTCTCTCTCTCTCTCTCTCTCCTCTCTCTCTCTCTCTCTCTCTCCTCTCTCTCTCCTCTCTCTCCTCTCTCTCCTCTCTCTCTCTCCTCTCTCTCTCCTCTCTCTCCTCTCTCTCTCTCTCTCTCCTCTCTCTCTCTCTCTCTCTCTCTCTCTCTCCCTTTCTCTCTCTCTCTCTCTCTCTCTCTCTCTCTCCTCTCTCTCTCTCTCTCTCTCTCTCTCTCTCTCTCTCTCTCTCTCTCTCTCTCTCTCTCTCTCTCTCTCTCTCTTTCTGCTATTTACGTCTTGGTGCCACGGGGATAAATCTTTTCCTGAGCTTGTATATATACTACTTAAATACAGAATGTTTTTGAATCGACCTTGTATTGCGCATTGCAGACAGGAGGATGTGCACAAAGTCACGTCCATGACTTGTGCAATATGAGAATGCTCTAATGCAATTCTATATGTTTCATATCAAATTTTCCAAACTCCGTATTTTGAACTGTTTGGGTCGTCGGCCTCTATAAAGTCAGTCAAAGTCTCTCGGTTTCAAAGTTTCTCAGTCTCTCAGTCTCTGTGTCTCTCTCTCAGGGACAGACTCCAACCCAGAAACTACATTGCTGTGTACAGTGAGTAAGCTTTTTATGTTTGTCCTCACAAACCGGCAAAAAAAACTGGGTTGAATGGGAAAATAAGTTTTGTCTGGAACGAGCCGGTTTTCGATCAGCCCACTCCACTACTGACCATGTGTTTACTCTTTACTCCATTGTGCCGAGACATGTTTTTTGCGGTCGTGGTAAACTGTATGCTGCAGTTGTTGATTATCAGAAAGCATTTGATTATGTTGACAGGGAATGCCTATGGTCTGTTTTGGAGAAAAAAAATTGGTATTTCAACAAAATTCTTGGAAATGTTCTAAACTGTATACTCCCAAGTTCAAGCATGCGTATGCTGGGGTGGCATGCTGTCAGACATCTTTGAATGTTCTAAAGGTGTGGGACAGGGTGCTGTCGAGTACCCATACTTTTTGTTGGTATATGACGTATGTTGCAGATTACGTACATGCAAATACGGAAGTCTTGGTAGACAACTCTTAACTGGTACAATGGAAATATGCTCTCTCATATTTGCTGATGATGTTGTTCTGTTGTCAACCACACCCATAAGACTACACTGTCAATTAGATAACCTAAACGAGATTTCAGAGAAATTGAAACTCATTGTAAATAAACAAAAAACCAAAGTAATGGTTTTTAGACGAGAAAGATTCCTGGCCTGAAGAGACAAATGAATGATTGGAGGCCTAGATTTAAAGGTAGTGAACAGTTATAAATAGTTAAGATTCCTTTTTATAACAAAGGTGTTCAACACTGCAACACTGCAACACTGCAATGCCAAGTAACAAGGCAAAACAAACATTGTACAACTGTTAAGAACTATGTGGAATATACATACCATGAACACATTGGTATTTTTTAGAGTTTTTAATGCACAGGTCCTGCTGTCTATATTGTATGGAGCAGAAATCTGGGGAGTGACCCGTAGGCATACGATAGAAAAAGCATACCTTTTCGCTTGCAAACGAGTTTTCAATGAAGATATGAAGTCGTTAAATATTATGTGTTATGGAGAACTGGGAAGGTACCCCCTCTACATCGGTGCGCGCATCAAGGCTGTGAAGTATTGGCTAAATATATGCAGAATGGATGAAAATAATCTTCTAAAGCAAGCTTACCATCTATATATATGAAACCCAAACGGTTTCTGTCTATCTGGATCTATGTCCATCTGTCCATCCGCTCTATGCGTTCGGCTGCCCGTGCACGGATCTCCGCAAAATTTGGCATGTTGCTCGCCCGTGACTGGATGGGGGTAGATGTCACGTTTTGGAAGGCGTACCTTTGACCGTTCCGGAGATATTCCCTCTGGAACTTTTTAGTCATGGGACTGTTGACGGCAAAGGGAGGCAACTCGGCTCCAACGTGTGCTTCGTGAGAGGGTAAAGGGAGGCAACTCGGCTGCAACGTGTGCTTTGTGCTGCACGAGGTTTTACGGGTCCGAGCTAGCTCATCTCATCATGCGTTGATGTTTGGTGAATGTGAGGGAAAAGGTAAAGATGGGAAAAGGTAAAGATGGGAAAAGGTAAAGATGGGAAAAGGTGGAGACGGGAAAAGGTGGAGACGGGAAAAGGTGGAGATGGGAAAATGTGGAGACGGAAAAGCTGGAGACGGGATCAGGTGGAGACGGGAAAAGGTGGAGACGGGTAAACCATCTAGTATGATGATAAATATCAAAATCCCAAACGAGTATGGCTGGGTGAGACTGGTGAAGAAATGTCTGTCACAGCTGGAATTTAGGTATGTTTGGGAAAATTCGGGTACTAATAATGTCAATGCTTTCATTCGAAACCTGAAGCAAAGGTTGCAAGACTGTTTTTGCCAGGAATGTACAGCTAGAATTCTTCTTCTTCTTCTTTCTTCAGTCTGCCACCTTCAACAATGTGAAGATTCTGCAGACACCCGGTTTTTACTCCTGGGTGGGGAGTTGTGCGTGCTGGGTATATTTTTTCTGTGGCCGGCACTCACCCGTCAAGGACATGAGCGTCAGGATCTTTATAGTGCGCGATTGATGTTGTGCATGCGTATCACACACTAGACTATGGCAGCCAAAGATTTGCTCTGTATAGGCCGTACAAAGACACCTTTCAGTGTGAGAGCTATCTGAACTTTATCAATATAAAAAATATAGAGACTGTTTTATAAAATTCAGACTATTTAATAACAAGATAAAAAGCAATGTACGATCCAGATCAGAGCCAAATGAAGATAAAATATGTCCTTGTTGTTATTATATTCAAAATGAAACTCACCTTCTCTTATGTTGTCCTGTGTATTCTGATACAAGAAATGAATATCTAGCAAAATATTTGCAAAAAACTAGGCATAATGACATATCTTACTTGATAAATGGAACGAGGTGCAAAAGACACATGACGTTGCTATGTTTGTTGTAATGGGGAAATAGGTTTTCGGAAGTATCTCATCTGAGAGAGACTTGATTTTTGCTGGTACGTTGAGGGTAAAGTTACTAGTCCAAAAGCAGTATAAAGATTGAAGTGGAGGGTTTGGAGTGAGTGGAAGTTGAGCTCTGCCCCAGGGTGTTGAGCGGTGTTTGCTCTGAGGTATGAGTTGTGGTGAGTAGAAATGATCGTGAGTTGGTTGTGAGCGGGCAGTGTTGGTGCGATATTTTTTACATGGGTCGATAGCATTTTAACTTGTCGAGGGCTGACCTATCTATTTTATGTTTTTATGTAAGAAGGT
>JAWQFJ010007327.1:20000-27500 GCA_034096865.1 Theodoxus fluviatilis
GCCTGGGTCAGGTGGCCTAAGTCAGGTGGCCTCAGTCAGGTGGCCTCAGTCAGGTGCCTCAGTCAGGTGCCTCAGTCAGGTGCCTCAGTCAGGTGGCCTCAGTCAGGTGGCCTCAGTCAGGTGGCCTCAGTCAGGTGGCCTCAGTCAGGTGCCTCAGTCAGGTGGCCTCAGTCAGGTGGCCTCAGTCAGGTGGCCTCAGTCAGGTGGCCTCAGTCAGGTGCCTCAGTCAGGTGCCTCAGTCAGGTGGCCTCAGTCAGGTGGCCTCAGTCAGGTGGCCTCAGTCAGGTGCCTCAGTCAGGTGGCCTCAGTCAGGTGCCTCAGTCAGGTGGCCTCAGTCAGGTGCCTCAGTCAGGTGGCCTCAGTCAGGTGGCCTCAGTCAGTCAGGTGGCCTCAGTCAGGTGCCTCAATCAGGTGCCTCAGTCAGGTGCCTCAGTCAGGTGGCCTCAGTCAGGTGGCCTCAGTCAGGTGGCCTCAGTCAGGTGGCATTAGTCAGGTGGCCTCAGTCAGGGGCCTCAGTCAGGTGGCCTCAGTCAGGTGGCCTCAGTCAGGTGGCCTCAGTCAGGTGGCCTCAGTCAGGTGGCCTCAGTCAGGTGGCATTAGTCAGGTGGCCTCAGTCAGGTGACCTCAGTCAGGTGACCTCAGTTAGTTGCTTCAGTCACGTGGCCTAAGTCAGATGGACCAGTCAGGTGCTTCAGGATATTCAACAAGAGACAGATTAGGTAGCAGAAGTCGCAGAATGGTCAAATCGAGGACGGGTAGGCCGCCATTAATACAATGCGATGGACGTAAATCTACTGCTACTTCACAAGCAAGACCTCATGTGATTGGTGTTTCGAGGAAACTCTGGCAGGGGAATGTAAAATAGAACAAGTACTATTCCGCGGCAACTCGACAGAAAACTTTTCTTGCCACGTGTGAGCGCGATCTTTGCAATGGCAAAAGCTTTTTGCAACAAATCTTGCCATGTGTGAGGAGACCTTTAATCTAGCTTCTCGCCTGCACAGTGCCTGTACTGTGCCTGTACTGTGCCTGTACAGTGCCTGTACAGTGCCTGTACTGTGCCTGTACTGTGCCTGTACAGTGCCTGTTCAGTGCCTGTACTGTGCCTGTACTGTGCCTGTACTGTGCCTGTACAGTGCCTGTACAATGCATGTACTGTGCATGTACCCTGCCTGTACTGTGCCTGTACTGTGCCTGTACTGTGCCTGTACTGTGCCTGTACAGTGCCTGTACAGTGCCTTACTGTGCCTGTACTGTGCCTGTACAGTGCCTGTACTGTGCCTGTACTGTGCCTGTACGGTGCCTGTACGATGCCTGTGCAGTACCTGTACTGTGCCTGTACAGTGCCTGTACTGTGCCTGTACTGTGCCTGTACGGTGCCTGTACAGTGCCTGTATGGTGCCTGTACTGTGCCTGCACGGTGCCTGTACAGTGCCTGTACAGTGCCTGTACAGTGCCCGTATGGTGCCTGTACTGTGCCTGCACGGTGCCTGTACAGTGCCTGTACTGTGCCTGTACGGTGCCTGTATGGTGCCTGTACTGTGCCTGTACAGTGCCTGTACAGTGCCTGTACGGTGCCTGTACTGTGCCTGTACAGTGCCTGTACGGTGCCTGTATGGTGCCTGTACTGTGCCTGCACGGTGCCTGTACAGTGCCTGTACAGTGCCTGTGCAGTGCCTGTGCAGTGCCTGTGCAGTGCCTGTGCAGTGCCTGTGCAGTGCCTGTACAGTGCCTGTGCAGTGCCTGTGCAGTGCCTGTACTGTGCCTGTACAGTGCCTGTACGGTGCCTGTACATTGCCTGTACAGTGCCTGTACGGTGCCTGTACTGTGCTTGTACAGTGCCTGTACGGTGCCTGTACATTGCCTGTACAGTGCCTGTACGGTGCCTGTACTGTGCCTGCACGGTGCCTGTACAGTGCCTGTGCAGTGTCTGTACGGTGCCTGTACTGTGCCTGCACGGTACCTGTAGTGTACCTGTACTGTGCATGTACTGTGCATGTACTGTGCCTGTACAGTGCCTGTACTGTGCCTGAACGGTACCTACTGAGTCTGTACTGTGCCTGTACTGTGCCTGTACGGTGCCTGTGCAGTGCCTGTACTGTGCCTGTACTGTGCCTGTACAGTGCCTGTACGGTGCCTGTAATGTGCCTGTACGGTGCCTGTACAGTGCCTGTACAGTGCCTGTACTGTGCCTGTACTGTGCCTGTACTGTGCCTGTTCAGTGCCTGTACTGTGCTTGTACAGTGCCTGTACTGTGCCTGTAATGTGCGTGTCACTGTCCGCGTACGTAAGAGTGTAGGTACAGGGAAGCATTTTTGTTGAATGTTCATTTGTATTTTTTGAGGACTATGTAGATACTTTGATCTGAAGTGTATTGAGACACAACTCTTATATATATATACTAGCCGCTTCGCGGCCAGGCAATGCGCAAAGCATCAAAGCCACATACAAAGCCAAATTCTTCAGCCACCATTTTGTTTATCTCATTACGTAACCATAACCAAAAATGTGTTCACAGATCTTCATCATTTGACTTTACCTACCCATACACCAACTTTCGGTCAAATCGGAGCACTTTGAGTTTTAGGCGGCCATCTTGTTTGTGCCCACTTCCGGTTACCATGGCGACACCTTTTTTTAACCCCACCATGACCTGACCCCAGCCCACATCTAACCCCATACCAAGTTTTAAGTCGATGGGAACTCCTGTGTCTCAGGCGGCTTCGCCGCCTTCGACACAGTCGTCCATTGTTTACTCTGCCGCCATTTTGTTATTCTCGTGACGTAGCAATGGTAACCAAAAATTTTGTTCACAGATCTTCATCATTTGACTTGACCAACCCACACACCAAATTTTGGTTAAATCGGAGCACTTTGAGTTTTCGGCGGCCATCTTGTTTGTGCCCACTTCCGGTTACCATGGCAACGCCATTTTTTTAAACCCCACCATGACCTGACCCTGGCCCACATCTAATCCCATTCCAAGTTTTAAGTCGAAGGGAACTCCTGTGTCTCAGGCGGCTTCGCCGCCTTCGACACAGTCGTCCAAATTCTTCAGCCGCCATCTTGTTTTTCTCGTGACGTAACCATGACAACCAAAAAAATTATTGCGCAGATCTTCATCATTCGACTGTACCTACCCACACACCAAATTTCGGTCAAATCGGAGCACTTTGAGTTTTCGGCGGCCATCTTGTTTGTGCCCACTTCCGGTTACCATGGCGACACCATTTTTTTAACCCCACGTTGACCCGACCCGGGTCCACACCTAACCCCATACCAAGTTTCAAGTCGATCGGAATAAAACTGTGGAAACGTATGAGTGTCACACACACACACACACACACACAGACACACAGACAGACAGCTCACATATATATAGAGACTAGCCGCTTCGCGGCCAGGCAATGCGCAAAGCGTCAAAGCCACATACAAAGCCAAATTCGTCAGCCGCCATTTTGTTTTTCTAATTACGTAACCATAACCAAAAATGTGTTCACAGATCATCATTTGACTTTATCTACACATACACCAAATTTCAGTCAAATCAGAGCACTTGGAGTTTTCGGCGGCCGTCTTGTTGGTGCCCACTTCCGGTTACCATGGCGACACCTTTTTTTTACCCCACCATGACCTGACCCCGGTCCACATCTAACTAACTCCATTCCAAGTTTTAAGTCGATGGGAACTCCTGTGTCTCAGGCGGCTTCGCCGCCTTCGACACGGTCGTCCATTGTTACCTCTGCCGCCATCTTGTTTTTCTCGTGACGTAACCATGACAACCAAATTTTTTTATAACAGATCTTCATCATTCTATTGTACCTACCCACTCACCAAATTTCGGTCAAATCGGAGCACTTTGAGTTTTCGGCGGCCATCTTGTTTGTGCCCACTTCCGGTTACCATGGCGACACCTTTTTTTTTAACCCCATCATGACCTGACCACGGTCCACATTTAACTCCATACCAAGTTTTAAGTCGATGGGAACTCCTGTGTCTCAGGCGGCTTCGCCGCCTTCGACACAGTCGTCCATTGTTTACTCACCCGCCATTTTGTTTTTCTCGTGACGTAACCATGGTAACCAAAAAATTGGTTCACAGATTTTCATCATCTGACTTTACCAAGCTACACACCAAATTTCGGTATAATCGGAGCACTTTGAGTTTTCGGCGGCCATCTTGTTTGTGCCCACTTCCGGTTACCATGGCAACACTTTTTTTTAACCCCACCATGACCTGACCCCGGCCCACATCTAACGCCATACCAAGTTTTAAGTCGATGGGAACTCCTGTGTCTCAGGCGGCTTCGCCACCTTCGACACAGTCGTCCATTGTTTACTCAGCCGCCATTTTGTTTTTCTCGTGACGTAACCATGGTAACCGAAAAATTTGTTCACAGATCTTCATCATCTGACTTTACCAACCCGCACACCAAATTTCGGTCAAATCAGAGCACTTTGAGTTTTCGGAGGCCATCTTGTTTGTGCCCATTTCTGGTTACCATGGCAACGCCATTTTTTTTAACCCCACCATGAACTGACCCTGGCCCACATCTAACTAACCCCATTCAAAGTTTCAAGTCGACGGGAACTCCTGTGTCTCAGGCGGCTTCGCCGCCTTCGACACAGTCGTCCATTGTTTCCTCTGCCGCCATCTTGTTTTTCTCGTGACGTAACCATGACAACCAAATTTTTTTATAACAGATCTTCATCATTCTATTGTACCTACCCACTCACCAAATTTCGGTCAAATCGGAGCACTTTGAGTTTTCGGCGGCCATCTTGTTTGTGCCCACTTCCGGTTACCATGGCGACACCTTTTTTTTTAACCCCATCATGACCTGACCACGGTCCACATTTAACTCCATACCAAGTTTTAAGTCGATGGGAACTCCTGTGTCTCAGGCGGCTTCGCCGCCTTCGACACAGTCGTCCATTGTTTACTCACCCGCCATTTTGTTTTTCTCGTGACGTAACCATGGTAACCAAAAAATTGGTTCACAGATTTTCATCATCTGACTTTACCAAGCTACACACCAAATTTCGGTATAATCGGAGCACTTTGAGTTTTCGGCGGCCATCTTGTTTGTGCCCACTTCCGGTTACCATGGCAACACCATTTTTTAATCCCACCATGACCTGACCCTGGCCCACACCTAACCCCATTCCAAGTTTTAAGTCGATGGGAACTCCTGTGTCTCAGGCGGCTTCGCCGCCTTCGACACAGTCGTCCAAATTCTTCAGCCGCCATCTTGTTTTTCTCGTGACGTAACCATGACAACCAAATTTTTTTTGAACAGATCTTCATCATCTGACTATACCTACCTACACACCAAATTTCGGTCAAATCGGAGCACTTTGAGTTTTCGGCGGCCATCTTGTTTGTGCCCACTTCCGGTTACCATGGCAACACCATTTTTTTAACCCCACGTTGACCTGACCCCGGTCCACACCTAACCCCATACCAAGTTTCAAGTCGATCGGAATAAAACTGTGGAAACGTATGAGTGTCACACACACACACACACACACACAGACACACAGACACACACACACACAGCGAAAATATATATACAGATATATATATATATATATATATATATATATATATATATATATATATATATATATATATATATATATATAAATCACTCTTATACCGCGCGATACTCACACTCAGTGAGACTCAAAGCGCTTCAGCCGATGTCGAGGCTGCCTCTCAGTGTGTAGTGTCTCAAGTCAATGAGACCAGTGTCCTGCTGCCAAGGGCGCTGGCACACTGTTTTCCACAAAGGAGAAATTGTGTGTGCTGGGTGTTTTTACTGTGGCCGACACCCACCCGTCGAGGACATGAGCGTCAGGATCTTTATAGTGCGTGATTTTGATGTTGTGAATGCGTATCACACACTAGACCTCGGTTTATTAAGGTCTCATCCGAAGGACTCTTTCGACACAATTGTCTACATGTGCATCCGGGTTGCTTTTTTTTTCATTGAAAAAGTATCCGTGCCATTCCAGATGTCCCTATGCTATGCTCGGTCAAGTAAAAGATTGCTGTGATGTCTGTATCGTCAATTACTTCGTCTAACAGCAACTTTTTCACCAGCGGTCTCCTGCCATGATCTCTCAGATGGCTGCGGTCGTTTGTCAAGGTGCAGGTGAGCGCTGTAACTGAAGCTAAAAATAGTTTCCCAGGCTAGTCCGCGCCAGCAAGAAAAGTGCTATGACGTAGAACTGCACAAGAAATTAATATTTATTTAATATTCTGCAACTGGCACATAAACTGTCACAACAAACACAAGATTCGAATTTACGGAGGTCGACCGCCATTATGATATTTGGATTGCTAAGTCTACCTAGGTGGCAAATAATAGGCCGGTGTCAAACATGTGTCAAACATGTGACTGCCTTTACATCTGCTTTCATCATGTTGTCACATATTGACACCGGCCTGCTCCTCGCGAGATCTGGCAAGCTTCCTAGAGTAAGCAATACGCCCAAGGTCTCAGAGTGCGTCTGGTTGACTGTCTTCACGTCTGCTTTCATCATGTTCACACATGTTGACACCGGCCTATTTCTCGCAAGATCTTGCAAGGTTACTAGCGTAGGCAACAGGGCCCATGTGGCAGAGTGCGTGTGTCTCTCCTCGTCGCTCAGTTCGTCCACACAGGGAAGTATCTGGCACAGTCCACCCACACAGTGAAGGAAGGGAGGAGGAGGAGGAAGAGGAGGAGGAGGAGGAGGAGGAGGAGGAGGAGGAGGAGGAGGAGGAGGAGGAGGAGGAGGAGGAGGAGGAGGAGGAGGAGGAGGAGGAGGAGGAGGAGGAGGAGCACGAGGACGAGGAGGAGGACGAGGACGAGGAGGAAAGGAGGACGAGGAGGAGGAAAGGAGGAGGACGAGGAAAGAGGACGAGGAGGGAGGAGGAGGAAGGAGGAGGGAGGAGGAGGGGGGAGGAGGGGGAGGAGGAGGGAGGATTATAAAATATTCTGACTCAACGACTTGCGAGATTCAGCGAACCATGAGAAATAGAAGGGTGAATGTCTCACCCTTGTGAGAATCGGAACGGCAGATGAAAGACCTTTTCACAAATACGCCACCGTGCTTCGACACAAACCAAAAGTAAGCAATTTCCCCAACCCTGGATTTTGTAATGCCTCTACCCACTTGAATTTACATCTATTGCATGGAAACTTTACAGTGCGGAGTTTTGTGAAAGCGGGTGGCTTTCATTTCCACCTGACTTTGCCTCGCCGACATTTTTGCACACACATTCAGAGAAAAAATTTCGGCACGACCGTAAGCCAAGCGCCACGTGAAAATGTGTGGTGGTGGTGGTTCAACCACTTGGTCCCTCTTCTCTACAATGTGTGTGTGTGTGTGTGTGTGTGTGTGTGTGTGTGTGTGTGTGTGTGTGTGTGTGTGTGTGAAAGTGTGTGTGTGAACGTGTGTGTGTGTGTGTGTGTGTGTGTGTGTGTGTGTGTGTGTGTGTGTGAATGCGGAT
>JAWQFJ010007327.1:32500-47613 GCA_034096865.1 Theodoxus fluviatilis
AAGACGGGGCATTCTCAGAGTTGCGTCACACGAGGCCGGATCTGTGCCTCATTGACCCCACTGAGAAAACATGTGTGCTAGTGGAAGTGTCTGTCCCCTTTGACACTTTTGTTGATGACTGCTACAACAGCAAATTCAACAAATACTTTCCCTTGTGCCAGAGGATCGACGATCTTGGCTACAAATGCAAATTAGTCGTGCTAGTAGTCTCAATCTCAATGTCCACTATTTCAAGTGTCTCTTCTGACATGGTAATTTCTATCTGTGTGTAATGTCAATATAAGACAGTGTTAGACAGTGTTGGGGAGGAATTCTACGGTCTTGGATTTAGGAGCCTGACCTGCCAACTGACGAGCGCCAAGCGTCGTCTGCCGGGGAGCCACAATGCTGAGGAGTACTGGAGTGTCCTCTTGCTGACCACGACGGAGAAAGCGCCTGGAGGCGCGTTCTCACTTCTACTACCCGAGTACTCGTTCGAGAATCGTCGCTCACGAGAACTGTCCTAGCGCGTAGGCTAGCGAACTTTGTACTTTCTTCGAGCAGGAAGGAAAGTGTAGGGTAGGGTCGTGTGTTGTGTTGTGTGGCGTGTGTATTCTTGGAATACAAGTACGGGACGACGATCGTACGGTAAGATACACGATACTCTTTCTCCACTGTCCTGTGTGGACTGTCATTCATGTTTAACACGTGGGTTGGACTGCTAATCAGGGAGAAGAGGGGGGTTGCGTCGGAGACGCGGAGACTGAACTTTGACTTACTCTCATTTAGCTTGTGTGACGTCACAGCGTGGAGGCTGCGTCAGCAGGGGAAGGGGGTAGGACTCGGGGGTTCAGCTGAGGATTTGTGAATGACTTTGGCGATCGTGGATTGTGTACCAGAGGGAGCATGGGGGAAGCGGGAAAGACTTTCCATGAATATTAATTTGATTGCTCGGGATTTGGATTTGGTAAAAGAGAATTTACTTTAACGTTTCACGTTAAATGTCCTGTGGAGGACTAAGCTACTTCTACTGCTAAAGAAGTGTGTTTTGAGTGGATTTCGTGGTGAAATTCCGTAGTTCTGTTTCCGGTGACAGAACGAGTGGTTGAAGAAGTTTATGTTAGCATTCGTTGCCGGCAATGTATGGTAGGGGTGTTTGTCTATATATACATACTGTATAGGCTACGCTCAAGTGAATTTATTCTACTTTAGCGTGGCCTCTCTTTTTGTTACATTTCAGCTTTAGTTGACAATTGGTACTTGCTACTCCATCTTGTCTGCCATTGTTGACATTGCTCTTTATCACTTTGCTGATTGTTTGATTACTGTTTGTCACTCACTCTCGAGGACTGTGGACTCGAGTGCGAGCACTTTGTAATTAAAGCGTTGTTTGATTTAATCCCATATTCAGTGGTCTATTATCATTTGTTGTTGTTGGACATTATTTGCTTGTTTGTGGTGTTTCCCCCAAGACGTGATGGTTGGGTTTAGCTTGTAAACCCTTTATTCTAATTGTTCTCCCCTTTTGGACGAATACCTCGTTCCTTTTGGGTGAGTCTCCAGCAGTTAGAACAATAATACGCGACAACATGCCTGGGCAAGAAGAAGCTTTTTGTTGGATAGAACTGGGGGAGAACAAGGGCAGCAGAATAATGCATAGCCCTGAGCCTATCTATCGTTGTGCATGATGGCATTGTAGTTCTGTGACAGAGCTAAGAAGGAACCCAGAACTCTCTTGTATGGCTTATGTATTTGCAGTTTTGTCAATAATTTGTACAATATTTCTGCAATAAAGTGATTTGATATGTATGTATGTATGTATGTATGTATGTATGTATGTATGTATGTATGTATGTATGTATGTATGTATGTATGTATGTATGTATGTATGTATGTATGTATGTATGTATGTATGTATGTATGTATGTATGTATGTATGTATGTATGTATGTATGTATGTATGTATGTATGTATGTATGTATGTATGTATGTATGTATGTATGTATGTATGTATGTATGTATGTATGTATGTATGTATGTATGTATGTATGTATGTATGTATGTATGTGTGTGTGTGTGTGTGTGTGTGTATGTATGTATGTATGTATGTATGTATGTATGTATGTATGTATGTATGTATGTATGTATGTATGTATGTATGTATGTATGTATGTATGTATGTATATGTGTGTGTATATATATATATATATATATATATATATGTACTGTTCCACGTAGCACCGATCCTGTAACCTCTACACCAGCAAATGCAATCCATCCAAATATTTAACTCCCATTGCGGGCACGCCAACAGAGGGGGCGATTGGCTAGCCAATCAGCGAATGTGTAGAGCATGGGCGTCTGCTGCACAAGAGGGGAATAAAGGAACGGGTGGTTGAAAGGAGGGGAGCAGAATGTGATCGGGAGAGAAGGAAAGAAAAAGCACTTTAACCTCCGATTGAGATATTTAGTATTTGCATTCTCTCTGCTTAAATCCAGCACTTCAGGTGATATTAGCAAGAGTTATGCATACGACCTGGTAATTGTTGTTAAGTGTAACAGCCAAGGGTATGAAGGTGCACTGAAATGTTATCGAGATACAGACCACCCAACAGAACTGTTGTCTAAATGAGTGTGGTCCACCCACATCGAATGTCAATAACACCAACCAACTAGGATGAACACAGGCCGCATTTTGATGTGTAATAATATGGAATAACTGCCAGCTCTTGCAGTAAGCCTTATAAGAACAGGCCAAATACTCATGTTATGGGATTAATGTCAAGCATGCCAGCATGTTGCATTTGGTCTCTGTACCTCTTCCTGCAATAAAGTGTTCTGATATGTATGTATGCATGTATGTATGTGTGTGAGTGAGTGAAAATATGTGTGTGTGTGTGTGTGTGTGTGTGTGTGAGAGAGAGAGAGAGAGAGAGAGAGAGAGAGACTGTGTATGTTTGTGTGTATGTTTGTGTGTATGTATGTATGTGTATGTGTGTGTGTATTTGTGTGTGTGTATTTGTGTATGTGTATTTGTGTGTGTGTGTGTATTTGTGTGTGTGTATTTGTGTGTGTGTATTTGTGTGTGTGTGTATTTGTGTGTGTGTGTATTTGTGTGTGTGTGTATTTGTGTGTGTGTGTGTGTGTGTGTGTATATGTGTGTGTGTGAGTGTGTGTGTGAGTGTTTGAGGAAACCCATAACGGCTGCAATGTTAGATCGTCCTTGAAGTACGTACAGACAAGTTTGGTAACTGCTGCCAGTAACGTGGGCTACTGTGGAGACCGTCATCGTCACTCCACCCTTCAACTCGCACTTGCTTCTCCTTCTAGTAACTTTCCTTTTCCACGCATGTGATGAAGAGCAAAGTTTTCTTCGTGTACTTACTCTACTCTTTTCTTGGCGCAAGTAGACACACTGAGAGTATTATTCTGACAAGCGTGTGTCTCTGAACCTGGTTAGAAATACAAGTCGAATGGAAACGCGCCGCTACTCCCACGAATGACTCTTCTGGATTGCTCCTGTGCAACCTGGCTCGGTGGTGATGGCCGCGGGCACCAAGGCAGTCCTACCTCGTGCAAGGCCATTTGACGTCACGTGTAGAAACACGTGATGTACGTCAATCTGGGTCACTTTGTTTTTTTGCAGATATGCACGCCAGATAAACAGAAAATGTTCATGTCGTCGAATAATATGCCTGAAAAGCACATTTCATCTCGCGAACATGCACATTTTCTTACCTTGCCCCGCTCAAGTAGCAACGGTGAAGGGTAACTGTTTTTTTTAACGTACTTGTCGCTGTCACCTAACACCCATCTTCAAATGTACGTCTCTGCTACAATCTGATCCAACAGTGTTTCTACTGATAATAACTATATCAAATCATTTAGATAAGACCGCAGATTTACAAACACACACACGGACGGGCGCGCGCGCCCATGCACGCACACATACGCTTGCGCGCGCATACACACATACAAAAACATACACACACACACATACAAACACACTCACACACACACAAACACACACACACACACACACACAAGCACACACACAAACGCACGCAAACATGCGCGCGCACACATACACACACACACACACGCACACACTCAAACACACACACACAAACACGGGCGCGCGCACAAAAACACACACACATACCGACACACACATACACATTAACACACACACAAATACACACACACACTTGTCACACAAATACACACACACACACACACACACACACACACACACACACACACAGGCACACACACAAACGCACGCAAACATGCGCGCGCACACACACACACACACACACACACACACATGTAAAGTCTGGCTGTGTGGTGGCGTATCACATAGAGGTGATAAATAGCTATAAAAACTGACTGCCTTTTCCCTCTCCGCAGGTGCGTAGCTGTGGCCACAATGAAGTGTTTTCGTCTGAGGAGTGCGCTGTTGATGGTGCCAGCTTTCCTTTGCATCTCTGTGTACCACGTGACTGTGACAAGACTGAGACCAGTATTGCAACGAGTCTGCACCGTTGCCGGTGCCCACAACGGGTGTGAACTTCAATGCACCAGACTTCATAGACGCCAGACCTGAGGTGAGTGTAGTATGGAGGTTTTCCTTTTTCCTCGAAGTGTGTCGTGACACAACTCCCATGGTCAGAGAGCGACCCATTTGCTTTTCTAACGGATGATATCAATAGAACCGCGATGTAATAGTGCCCAAAGAGTGTTTCCTCATTCTGATTGAATTCTGCATAATATCATAGAATCGTTCATTCACAAAAGGGCTGTGGAGCCGTCAGAAACGGCCAGATAAATAAAAACATGTCCAAAACTTAAAACTGACAAAATGGGCCCAAAATGACATTTTCTCTTGAATTTGGCGCCATACGTCACAACATTTCTGAATATCGTCCAGTAGAGATGTGACTGATGTGAGTGATATCAGGCATATGATTAATTTGAATAACATTTGTCCATTATGTAATAATGAAATAGAAAATGAAGAACATTTCATGTTCAGTTGCAATAATGATCTTCGAAAGAAATATATCAAAACACACAAATGGGAGTAGATTTATAAATCTGGAAACTCTTCTCAAAAGTAATGATGCCTCAAAAACGAAAGATGTTGCAATGTATATATTTTATGCTCTCAAACTACGAAGCCAAAAGGTTGACGAAATTTTAGACTTAGCAAATAGTTATGTAACACTAAATTTCTATTTCATGTATGTATATAACATTGTCTGAAAGTTGTGTATATACATTTGTGTAGATATTACCTGGATAAAAAATATGTGTGTGTCGTGCCTAGATCCTGAAAGTGCCTAAGTTCTTGAATTAGGCAGTCTCTTGCCTAATTCGCGAAATAGGCAATGGCTGTGCCTAATCTGTGAAATCAATGTTGACGTTTGCCTAATTTGTGAAATTTCATGATTTAGGCAGCCTATTTGATGAAATAGGCAGCCTAAGTCATGAAATTTTGCAAAGTTTCCATTTAGGCACGACTGCTGTACAATTTAGGCAAAGCATCTACAGAATAGGCAGAAACCTTGCCTAGTGTGTCAAACCAATTGCGTGTCAGTGTTAGCCAAATCTGCGTGTGTGCGTGCCTCTCACTGCATAACATAGCCATATATTACGAAATAACTTGAATCTTCAACCGTTTGTGTTGTTCCAAAAAGCATGTGTAGTGCTAACAGTAAATCCTATGTCACAAAACAAACAAAGAAATGTTTTTGGAAGTTGGTATGAAAAAAGTTGTCATAAAAAGGTGGCATCCCTGATTTTGGTTGGCAATTGATTTGGTTAGAAGTGACGGATCACTCAATTGATTTGTAAATCAAGTCTACTCTCTGAGTGATTGTGATTGAACCGAGTGGTTGACCGGGT
Source organism: Theodoxus fluviatilis (assembly GCA_034096865.1). Lineage (NCBI taxonomy): Eukaryota > Metazoa > Mollusca > Gastropoda > Cycloneritida > Neritidae > Theodoxus > Theodoxus fluviatilis. The sequence continues at coordinate 38,387 of JAWQFJ010007327.1, forward strand.
GACAACATATCAAGTTTGTGAACACTATTAACTACTTGGCGAGATAATAATCACACTGGAGCATTTCAGATAAACTTCCTCAGTCACTTCTTCACACCAGCACCTGACTGTCAGTGTTAGCCAAATCCAGCCATGGAAACTGAAAGGTTAAAATTTCGTCTTCTCTTTCTCTTTCCTCCTCCTTCTCTCTCTCTTGAATTTGTACACTGTAGTTAGATATTTTGTTGAAGTGGAATGTAAATATTACTTGATTTTATTGAAATGTGAGCAAAAGGCTGGAACTGTCACTTGTATTTTAGCCAGAAAATCGAAACCAGATGTTCAATACATACACATGTACATATAAACTTTATGACTTGTTTAATCAGTAAGCTTTTATTTTGATGGGTCGTCGGCCGAAATAAAGATCAATCAATCTCAATCGCAATCTCTCCTTCTCTCTCTCTCTCTCTCTCTCTCTCTCTCTCTCCTCTCTCTCTCTCTCTCTCTCTCTCTCTCTCTCTCTCTCTCTCTCTCTCTCTCTCTCTATCTCTCTCTCTCTCTATCTCTCTCTCTCTCTATCTCTCTATCTCTCTATCTCTCTATCTCTCTATCTCTCTATCTCTCTATCTCTCTATCTATCTATCTCTCTATCTATCTCTCTATCTATCTCTCTATCTATCTATCTATCTATCTATCTATCTATCTATCTATCTATCTATCTATCTATCTATCTATCTATCTATCTATCTATCTATCTATCTATCTATCTATCTATCTATCTATCTATCTATCTATCTATCTCTCCTCAAAGACAAAATCTCGGGGATCAGACCGGATTTCGAGTCCAACACTCGACCATCCACCGCTTTTTAATCCTTTATTCACCAAACCTTGAATTGGAGTATGGGAGGGTCCGGGGGAAATTCTATGTCACTTTTGACTACAGAAAATCCTTCTATTCAGTCAAAGGAAAAGCCACCGTGGAAAAAAGTATTGAAAACCTGGGTGTGCCAACTTAATTTCTTTATTGCCAAAAGCTTTTTACCAAATTTCAACACTCGCGTTTGCTGGCGAAACTCCCTGCCCGATTTCTGTTTTTGTCCGGCGGGAATGCGACAGGGCGCCATAGAGTCTCCTTCCACTTTTGCCGCAGCGAGTCATGCTTGACGAGTGTGGACAAAGGGTTTAGAAAAGTGCTGCATTGACCACGACCACGGCAAACAGTTGCATGACGGGAGTCTTTCAAACGCATGGATGGTGTTGGGTGTTTGGGCATCTCCGCCGCATGGGCGGAAGAGATGTCAATGCGCTCTTTCAAACTCTCTGTAATCGAAAAGCAGATGAAATCCGACGAAGAGTTGACAAGCCCGCGTCCTTCTCCACTCCACCCCCAATACCTCTACCCCTTTTGCTTTTCCGTCTGTGTGTGTATGTGTGTGTTTTCGTGTGTGTGTGTGTGTGTGTGTGTGTTTGTGTGTGTGTGTGTTTGTGTGTGCCCGTGTGTGTTTGTGTGTGTGTGCTCGTGTGTGTTTGTGTGTGTGTCTGTGTATCGTTGTGTCCGTGAATGCGTGCATGCGTGTGTAAGTATCTGTGTGTGTAAGTGTATGTGATCAATTCTCTCTCTCTCTCTCTCTCTCTCTCTCTCTCTCTCTCTCTCTCTCTCTCTCTCTCTCTCTCTCTCTCTCTCTCTCTCTCTCTCTCTCTCTCTCTCTCTTTCGAACTCCAGAGGCAAGAAGTACAGCTAGGGTATAGCGTTTACAAAGGCCAAAGTCGACACCTTTATCAGCAAGCTGCAAGACTTGCAAGACAACTAATTATAGCTTTTTAGGAGAGAATGTACAAAGCAGCCAGGCTGTAGTACAACCCGGTCACGTACGAATATCTAGGTATAGACGTGGCTACAATTCTCCCAAACGTGTGGTTTGATGAACGGAAGAACACTTGTTGTTTGTAATGAGTTGATGGTGTAATTCACCTTGCATTACACCCCAGGCGTTTGTGACTTCTATTCGTCTCCAGAACACTTTAATCGGATTGCTCAGAACCTACCGTCTTTTGACTAGATTGTTGTGCATGTGCTCCAATGTCAATGAACTAAAGTACGAGGGTATATTGTCAAATTGCTCAAGGTTACACATTTACTGTTAGCACTACACATGCTTTTTGGAACAACACAAACGGTTGAAGATTCAAGTTATTTCGTAATATATGGCTATGCTATGCATTGAGAGGCACACTGACACGCAATAATTGATTTGACACACTAGGCAAGGTTTCTGCCTATTCTGTAGATTTTTTGGCCTAAATTGTACAGCAGTCGTGCCTAAATCGAAACTTTGCCTAATTTCATGACTTAGGCTGCCTAATTGATGAAATAGGCAGCCTAAATCATGAAATTTCACACATTAGGCAGAAGTCAAGATTGATTTCACAGATTAGGCACAGCCATTGCCTATTTCGCGAATTAGGCAAGAGACTGCCTAATTCAAGAACTTAGGCACTTTCAGGATCTAGGCACGACATATACAAGCACTAATTCAATATGGCACAAAGAAAAACAAAAAAACCTCAACAATTTTTGTTCTTATTCGATATGCAGTGTAATCGCGTGTATTACATGTGTCAGCCTACTAATGTATAATGTTACCCTTTAACACATGTTTATAGAATCATTACTTATGTAACTTATTCTTTTGATGGATCGTCGACCGAAATATTCCTCCTGCTCCTCTTCTTACTCCTCCTGCTCCTCTTCTTACTCTTCCTGCTCCTCTTCATATTCCTCCGGCTCCTCTCCTTACTCCTCCTGCTCCTCTTCTTACTCCTCCTGCTCCTCTTCTTACTCCTCCTGCTTCTCTTCTTACTCCTCCTGATCCTCTTCTTACTCCTCCTGACCCTCTTCTTACTCCTCCTGACCCTCTTCTTACTCCTCCTGCTCCTCTTCTTACTCCTCCTGCTCCTCTTCTTACTCCTGCCCCACTTCTTACTCCTCCTGCTCCTCTTCTTACTCCTCCTGACCCTCTTCTTACTCCTCCTGACCCTCTTCTTACTCCTTCTGCTACTTTTTACTCCTCCTCCTGCTCCACTTCTTACTCCTCCTGCTCCTCTTCTTACTCCTCCTGCTGCTCGTCTTACTCCTCCTGCTTCACGTCTTACCCCTCCTGCTTCACTTCTTACTCCTCCCGCTCCTCTTCATATTCCTCCTGCTCCTCTTCTTACTCCTACTGCCCCTCTTCTTACTCCTCCTGCTCCTCTTCATATTCCTCCTGCTCCTCTTCATATTCCTCCTGCTCCTCTTCTTACTCCTCCTGCTCCTCTTCTTACTCCTTCCCCTGCTCCTCCTCTACTCCTTCCCCTGCTCCTCCTCTTACTCCTTCCCTGCTCCTCCTCTTACTCCTTCCCTGCTCCTCCTCTTACTCCTTCCCCTGCTCCTCCTCTTACTCCTTCCCCTGCTCCTCCTCTTACTCCTCCTGTCCTCTCTTCTCCTCCTGTCACTCTCTTCCCCTGCTCCTCTCTTACTCCTTCCCCTGCTCCTCCTCTTACTCCTTCCCCTGCTCCTCCTCTTACTCCTTCCCCTGCTTCCTCCTCGTACCTCCTTACCCTGCTCCTCCTCTTACTCCATCCCCTGCTCCTCCTCGTACTCCTTCTCTACTCTTTACTCCTCCTCTGCTCCTCTCTTACTCCTCCCTGCTCCTCCTCTTACTCCTCCCCTGCTCCTCCTCTTACTCCTTCCCTGCTTCCTCTTACTCCTTCCCCTGCTCCTCCTCTTACTCCTTCCTGCTCTCCTCTTACTCCTCCTGCCCTTCTCTTACTCCTTCCCTGCTCCTCCTCTTACTCCTTCCCCTGCTCCTCCTCTTACTCCTTCCCCTGCTCCTCCTCTTACTCCTTCCCCTGCTCCTCCTCTTACTCCTTCCCCTGCTCCTCCTCTTACTCCTTCCCCTGCTCCTCCTCTTACTCCTTCCCCTGCTCCTCCTCTTACTCCTTCCCCTGCTCCTCCTCTTACTCCTTCCCCTGCTCCTCCTCTTACTCCTTCCCCTGCTCCTCCTCGTCCTCCTCCCCTGCTCCTCCTCGTTCTCCTCCCCTGCTCCTCCTCGTTCTCCTTCCCTGCTCCTCCTCGTCCTCCTCCCCTGCTCCTCCTCGTTCTCCTCCCCTGCTCCTCCTCGTCCTCCTCCCCTGCTCCTCCTCGTCCTCCTTCCCCTGCTCCTCCTCTTACTCCTCCTGCTCCTCCTGCTCCTCCTGCTCCTCCTCGTCCTCCTCCCCTGCTCCTCCTCGTACTCCTTCCCCTGCTCCTCCTCTTACTCCTTCCCCTGCTCCTCCTCTTACTCCTTCCCCTGCTCCTCCTCGTACTCCTTCCCCTGCTCCTCCTCTTACTCCTTCCCCTGCTCCTCCTCGTACTCCTTCCCCTGCTCCTCCTCGTACTCCTTCCCCTGCTCCTCCTCTTACTCCTTCCCCTGCTCCTCCTCTTACTCCTTCCCCTGCTCCTCCTCTTACTCCTTCCCCTGCTCCTCCTCTTACTCCTTCCCCTGCTCCTCCTCTTACTCCTTCCCCTGCTCCTCCTCTTACTCCAGTCCCTGCTCCTCCTCTTACTCCTTCCCCTGCTCCTCCTCTTACTCCTTCCCCTGCTCCTCCTCTTACTCCTTCCCCTGCTCCTCCTCTTACTCCTTCCCCTGCTCCTCCTCTTACTCCTTCCCCTGCTCCTCCTCTTACTCCTTCCCCTGCTCCTCCTCTTACTCCTTCCCCTGCTCCTCCTCTTACTCCTTCCCCTGCTCCTCCTCTTACTCCTTCCCCTGCTCCTCCTCTTACTCCTTCCCCTGCTCCTCCTCTTACTCCTTCCCCTGCTCCTCCTCTTACTCCTTCCCCTGCTCCTCCTCTTACTCCTTCCCCTGCTCCTCCTCGTACTCCTTCCCCTGCTCCTCCTCGTACTCCTTCCCCTGCTCCTCCTCGTACTCCTTCCCCTGCTCCTCCTCTTACTCCTTCCCCTGCTCCTCCTCTTACTCCTTCCCCTGCTCCTCCTCTTACTCCTTCCCCTGCTCCTCCTCGTACTCCTTTCCCTGCTCCTCCTCTTACTCCATCCCCTGCTCCTCCTCTTACTCCTTCCCCTGCTCCTCCTCTTACTCCTTCCCCTGCTCCTCCTCTTACTCCTTCCCCTGCTCCTCCTCGTACTCCTTCCCCTGCTCCTCCTCGTACTCCTCCCCCTGCTCCTCCTCTTACTCCTTCCCCTGCTCCTCCTCGTTCTCCTCCCCTGCTCCTCCTCGTTCTCCTCCCCTGCTCCTCTCATACTCCCCCTGCTCCTCCTCTTACTCCTTCCCCTGCTCCTCCTCTTACTCCTTCCCCTGCTCCTCCTCGTACTCCTTCCCCTGCTCCTCCTCTTACTCCTTCCCCTGCTCCTCCTCTTACTCCTCCTCCTGCTCCACTTCTTACTCCTCCTGCTCCACTTCTTACTCCTCCTGCTCCACTTCTTACTCCTCCTGCTCCACTTCTTACTCCTCCTGCTCCACTTCTTACTCCTCCTGCTCCTCTTCCTCCTCCTGCTCCACTTCTTACTCCTCCTGCTCCACTTCTTACTCCTCCTGCTCCACTTCTTACTCCTCCTGCTCCTCTTCTTACTCCTCCTGCTCCACTTCTTACTCCTCCTGCTCCACTTCTTACTCCTCCTCCTCTTCTTACTCCTGCTCCACTTGTTACTCCTCCTACTCGTGCTCCTTATGGTCCTCCTCCTGTTTATGATTAACATCGTCATCATAATCGTCACCGTCGTCGTCATCATCATCATCATCAGCTGCAGCAGCAGCAGCAGCATTATCGAGAAGGCTGCCCGGGTATTTCAGGCGCTCAGGAGGAGATGGGTTCCGTCACTCTATGTCCGCGCCAGCAGACGGAATGGAACTCAAGGACGTCCTGTGTACCTGAGGCTGAGCACTGCTGGTCGCCTTGGCAACCGCTTGTTTTCCTACGCATCCCTGCTGGGCATTGCAATACACCACGGCTTCGTTCCCTTGAAAAATAAAGACGAGCTGTCAGACATCTTGCAGTGAGTTGACTCGGCAGTGGATGGATGGATGGATGGATAGGTGGATAAATTGACGGATGGATGGATGGATGGATGGATGGAAATGTGGATATAAATAAATGAATGAATGGATGAATGAATGAATGGATGGATGAATGAATGGATAAATAAATGAATGGATGGATAAATAAATGAATGGATGGATGATGGTTGGATGAATTATTCAATTAATGAAAAATGAACGAACGAATTATTGAATGAATAGATGGATGGTGGATGGATAGATGAATGACTGGATGGACAAATGAATGAATGAATGAATGAATGAATAACTTATAGATTGAATTAATAACTTATTAATGAACCGAGTTTTACAGCCTATCAGCCTTTGTAGGCTATGGAAAGTCATTTACTACAAAACCACTGGGTGTTCTTAGAGGAGGCAAGTTACTTTTCGCACTTTACGAAATCACGTAGGGAGATATGGTGAGTCTAGCAAGAATCATACAATGTCAGAAACATGATAATATTTGTTTAGATATTGTACCACAAACAACTTGATCTTATGCTATTGATAACATGATTATAGTGAAGGGAATTTTCAAGGTTGGGTGCTTCGGTTACACACCACACTTCGGTACTGGAAAAGTGCAAAGTTTATCAGACAAAAAGCCCAGCAGTGAGGATATGTTCAGACTGCACTTTTTGTTTGAAATACTTTTGTATGTACGTGTGCGTGTGCGTGCGTGTGCGTGCGTGTGCGTGCATGACGGCGCTCGTTTGTCTCGGTTTTGAGTGTCTAGGGGTAATCCATTACCGTCCTATGACCTTCACTCACATTCCGTGCAATCGAGTAACAGAACAGCACAAAGAAGGCAAGGGGGCAGATTGAAATTTCAACAGCTCTAATAATGACTACTGATGGGTAACCGTTCTCATCACTGAATATAAACACAATATCTTATTATAAGTGTTTAGCCAGCCAGGCTCTTACCAGATCTTTACTTAGCAGAGTAGAACTCATTTCGGAGTTTTGATGCGAGCGCTCGAGTCCGTGACGACAGAATCTTTCGACAAAGTGGCCTTTCCCCCCTCCCCCCCCCCCCCAACCCCCAGCCCCCCGCACTCTCCATGGCACCCCCACCACCACCACAGCGCTCTCCATGCCACCTCCCCCACCACAGTGCTCTTAATGCCACCTCCCCCACCACACTCTCCATGCCACCTCCCCCACCACACTCTCCAAGCCACCTCCCCCACCACACTCTCCATGCCACCTCGCCCACCACACTCTCCATGCCACCTCCCCCACCACAGTGCTCTCCATGCCACCTCCCCCACGCAGCGCTCTCCATGCCACCTCCCCCACCACAGCGCTCTCCATGCCACCTCCCCCACCACAGCGCTCTCCATGCCACCTCCCCCACCACACTCTCCATGCCACCTCCCCCACCACACTCTCCATGCCACCTCCCCCACCACAGCGCTCTCCATGCCACCTCCCCCACCACAGTGCTCTCCATGCCACCTCCCCCACCACACTCTCCATGCCACCTCGCCCACCACACTCTCCATGCCATCTCCCTCACCACACTCTCCATGCAACCTCGCCCACCACACTCTCCATGCCACCTCGCCCACAACACTCTATATGCCACCTCCCACATCATAGCGCTCTCCATGCCACCTCCCCCACGCAGCGCTCTCCATGCCACCTCCCCCAACACACTCTCCATGCCACCTCCCCACCACACTCTCCATGCCACCTCCCCACCACACTCTCCATGCCACCTCCCCCACCACACTCTCCATGCCACCTCCCCCACCACACTCTCCTGCCACCTCCCCCACCACACTCTCCATGCCACCTCTCCCACGACACTCTCCATGCCACCTCCCCCACCACACTCTCCATGCCACCTCCCCCACCACACTCTCCATGCCACCACCCCACCACACTCTCCATGCCACCTCCCCCACCACACTCTCCATGCCACCTCCCCACCACACTCTCCATGCCACCTCCCCCACCACACTCTCCATGCCACCTCCCCCACCACACTCTCCATGCCACCTCCCCCACCACACTCTCCATGCCACCTCCCCCACCACACTCTCCATGCCACCTCCCCCACCACACACTCTCCATGCCACCTCCCCCACAACACTCTCCATGCCACCTCCCCCACCACACTCTCCATGCCACCTCCCACACCACACTCTCCATGCCACCTCCCCCACCACACTCTCCATGCCACCTCCCCCACCCCACTCTCCATGCCACCTCCCCCACCACACTCTCCATGCCACCTCCCCACCACACTCTCCATGCCACCTCCCCCACCACACTCTCCATGCCACCTCCCCCACCACACTCTCCATGCCACCTCCCCCACCACACTCTCCATGCCACCTCGCCCACCACACTCTCCATGCCACCTCGCCCACCACACTCTCCATGCCACCAGGCCCACCACACTGTCCATGCCACCTCGCCCACCACACTCTCCATGCCACCTCCTACACCCCACTCTCCATGCCACCTCCCCCACCACACTCTCCATGCCACCTCCCCCACCACACTCTCCATGCCACCTCCCCCACCACCACACTCTCCATGCCACCTCCCCCACCACACTCTCCATGCCACCTCCCCACCACACTCTCCATGCCACCTCCCCCACCACACTCTCCATGCCACCTCCCCCACCACACTCTCCTATGCCACCTCCCCCACCACACTCTCCATGCCACCCCCCCACCACACTCTCCATGCCACCTGCCCAACCACACTATCCATGCCACCTCCCCCACCACACTCTCTCCATGCCACCTCCCCCACCACACTCTCCATGCCACCTCCCCCACCCACACTCTCCATGCCACCTCCCCTACCACAATCTCCATGCCACCTCTCCCCACCACACCTCTCCATGCCACCTCCCCCACCGCAGCCCTCTCCATGCCACCTCCATCACCACCACACTCTCCATGCCACCTCCCCCACCACACTCTCCATGCCACCTCCCCCACCACACTCTCCATGCCACCTCCCCCACCACACTCTCCATGCCACCTCCCCCACCACACTCTCCATGCCACCTCCCCCACCACACTCTCCATGCCACCTCCCCCACCACACTCTCCATGCCACCCCCCCACCCCACTCTCCATGCCACCTCCCCCACCACACTCTCCATGTCCCCTCCCCCACCACATCTCCATGCCACCTCCC
>JAWQFJ010007330.1:5000-7500 GCA_034096865.1 Theodoxus fluviatilis
CATAACAAGAACATGTAGTCAGGTTTAATTTCTAGACCCAGCCCAAAACTTCACAGATTGGAAACACGTCGATGGAAAAGCCGTGACCAATAGTGTTTATTCAACGTATCACAAACTTTCGCAGTACAGCTCCTTCACAAGGTGAGAGTGGAGGAGAGCAAAGAGCGGGTTGAAATACAACTTGCACCGAAAACTCCACCTTATCCCGTCGCTGACATGCTGATGTGAAGATGCAGGTGAGACTAGCCCTGCGTTCCGTTGCACTCTGCTTCATCTCTGCTATGGTGTAGCAGGCTCAGGAGTTTCGATTGGTCGGTTTCTTTAATTATTTTAAAAGCACGTTACCATTAAAAGTAGGGAGTTTTGGAGGCCCTCTTTGGATACATTGATCCCCTAAATAATGTCACATTCATTTATATCCCTCTTCATCGAATAGACAACTTCATAAAAGCATTAGGGTCGAAAATCCATTACAAAAGGGAGGTAACCATCACTAGTCATAGAGGAAGGTCAAGGGAATCCAAACATTTGTGTCGTCTGCTAAATCGTTACACTCATGGGTATAAATGCCGACGTTTACTACAAATATCAAACCAAGACATACAATCCACTCTGCCACGGTGATGAGAGCACAAAAACATTTATTTCTTCGAAATGTGACAGCAATCGGCACGTTTGCCACTTCCATGGTATGTAAACTCTATGGTTCGAAGCATGTTTACCGTGCAAGTCCGTGGAGTGACTTCCAATTAGTTGTGTTTAGTATGAGCCAATCAAATGCGGCTACGAGTTCTGTAGTTTTATCGTTGCTAGGCACAGCAAGTGGCGCACAGATGCTCTAGCTGCTGCGCGACCTTGACAGGAAGTTGACCTCTGCCACTGGCTGAAACGTCACCAAAGATTGTATATGAATGATTTCCGACCCTAATACTTTTATTAAGTCGTTTCTTCGATCAAGAGTGATAAATTTGAGTGTGAAATAATATTGGGGATTCGTGTATTCAAGGAGGGCCTCCAAAACCCTATACTATTATGATAATGTGCATTTAAAGTTATTAAATAAAACCAACTAATCAAAACTTTTGAGGCTGCTACATCGTAGCAGAGATGAAGCAGAGTGCATTTGTTGCAACGGAACGCAGGGTAGAGCTCGCTCTCCAGGTCTGCTTCAATCTCCGCAGGCTGACTGGCATGCATGAAAAGCTGCACGGTCCTGCAGCTGAGGAGGAGGAGGAGGAGGAGGAGGAGGAGGAGGGGGAGGGGGAGGGGGAGGGGGAGGGGGAGGGGGAGGGAGGAGGGAGAGGGAGAGGGGGAGGGGGAGGGGGAGGGAGAGGGGGAGGGGGAGGAGGAGGAGGAGGAGGAGGAGGAGGAGGAGGAGGAGGAGGAGGAGGAGGAGGAGGAGGAGGAGGAGGAGCTTTCTTTGTTGGATTAAGTTCATTACAAGAGGCGTGGAACATAGGAGTCGTTTAATAATAATAATAAATAATAATAATAATAATAATAATAATAATAATAATAATAATAATAATAATAATAATAATAACAACAACAACAATACAGATTACCTATACGCACATACCTTCCCCAATAGGCAAGCTCATGGCGTTTACAATAAAAAGTTTAAGGTACATGAAGGCAAGGAATAGGAATATTTCTGTCAGATGGCTCTTGGTACTCTAGTCTGGCCTACCTTAAGATATACACAGACCTATGTTTACATCGTTACAGTCATAATCCTCTCTGACAATGTCTCGTCAATACAGCCTTTGGTCAGCTTGACAATTTAACCTAGATTATGCAGTGCTTGTTGTCTGAGATCTTGCATGCAGTTTCTTTTACCTTTTCAAGTGAAAGCATTCACTAATTTGAGTGTAAGAAATGACAGCAGAGTGAATAGATATAAAAAATGAATAGACGTAACTATCACTTCTATTCAGCACATTTCAATTATGAGAAAATCTGCTAGCTTAGATTTCATCGCCAAGAAATTTAGAAAATTGCAGAAGATTTGCTAAAGGACTTGTATGCGCACAAAGGTGTAATTTGTCAAAAAGCAGATGACAGCCTAAGACAGTTGCGCATGCGCCCCTGGCGGGATTGTCGAGCTACTTCCTACATACTTCTATAGATTCCATGCATAGCAAGTAACGTCTGACGTAACTATAGTATATCCTTCAGTAGTAAGTCTTGCTCATGAGGAATCATGCTTCCTTCTCATACATACGGGCCCTGTATAGTATATTTCTTCCTCATTTGCTGTGCTGGAGGTCCCTTTACAAAGCAAGAAAACTTAGTAAAGTGTTAACTTTTGTCATTAACCACCCCGCAAGCTGTCGTTCTTTCTTGCAGACCCGTGAGCTCGATGAGCAAGAGGGCCCTGCAGGAGGAGCTGGAGCGTGAGAGGAACAGGATGCTGTGCACAGTGTGTCTGCTGCGACACAAACGCATGCTTATCGTGCCCTGTCGCCACGCCTGCATGTGCCGCACGTGCGCCGGCACA
>JAWQFJ010007330.1:12500-20000 GCA_034096865.1 Theodoxus fluviatilis
AACTAATCTATGAGATTTTCAGGAAATCATTTGAGAACTACTTTTAGCGCGAACGTGTCTATAAGGTTGCAAACTGCCTTGAGCACGTGCGATTGTGTATATACAGTAGTCGCCGCTTATTAAAAACACATTGGGACCGAACAAAAGTGTTTTTAATAAGCGGCGTTTTTATTAACCGGCACTTCCCGCTTCACCAAGCCGTTGCGTTTCTTCCACCTGTTAAACCACCCATCTGTAGCTTTGAATTCGGAGCGACCAAGCTGGGAAGCAATCTGTTCCGCCTTCTGACACAGGATTGGGCCGTTTACAGGTGTGTTGCGCGCTTGGATAGAGTCGAACCACCGCTTTAAGCCATCTTCTGTCTCTTTATCCTTCCCGCAGCGCCGACGCTTCCTTTGGCCTTGACTGGAGCCCTCTGCGATATCAGCCCTAAGTTCATCTTCTTTTTTCAGTGTCTGGCACATAAATGATGCCGACACACCCAAAATGTCAGCACCCTCCCTCAAACTTTTAGAATTTAGCTCTCGGTAGCGATCAAGCAAGTCCACTTTGTCTTTGGGTGTCATTTCTGTTCTTTTTCTTTTCTTTGGAGCTGAAGTTAAAGCCATTTTCTGATTAGCCGCTTATCCAGCGAGACTAGACAGTGTTGAATTGACATCTGACGGTTTGCTGACAAGGGTGTAATCACTGTTCACACAAACGCTGAAGCGTCTTTAGTTGTCATCTAACGGTTTGCTGACAAAAATTCACAACCAGAGATCGACTCTGACCCTCCGAACAGCGAGAAAAAGAACAGAAAGTGTTTTTTTTAAACGGCGCCTGTATTTAATAACCGGCGCAATTTTACATATGTTATATAGTGGTAAATCCGGACCGGACCAACTGTATGTAAAAAAACGGCTGTTTTTATTAACCGCGTGTTTTATAAGCGGCGACTACTGTAGTAATACACGCGATCTTTGGACCTACTATAAACGCAGCGAAAAGGATTCCTATGGATCCGGGCTGGTTTCGTGAATCTATGGTTATACTCTCGCAAGTAAATGCTTTCTGGCCGGAACCTGTGGTCTAACTGCCTTCACACTGTTTGACGAGCTCCACACTTCGATCATTCGTGTATCGAAGATTATGGCTTATGCAGACGGGATTGGTTGCCTTACTCGCTCAATGAAGTATAAATATTGCTGTTGTATTCAAAGTCCTTATAATTAGTAGAGTTCACAATATTACACTCTTGTGATTCGAATTTTACCGCATACAAGTTTTACATTCATGGGAAATCGATGTTTAGAAAATGAATTGACGACAAGATGGCTACCAGTATCCAGTGTATCACAACAAGCGGAGGAATACACTCACGATGTGATATGCCATTCAGCGTGGCCGAGACTCTGTGTTCAGAACGGTGGTATGCATGTTATGGAAGAATTAAGGCTATCACGTGACCAACCTGTTGCTGAGACTATATTCACTAGTCTCAGCCACGCTGAATGCCTCGGAGGTACTAAGCCGCGTCGAGCGGGATGACTCAAAATGGCGGAGACCGTGCCATTGGGGTTGCTGTTCACGGACGGCAATGCCTGTAGTGTGCTTTTCACTCTCCGAGAATGGAAAACTGTGCGTTTACGGAATTATTTGATGTTCGAGTGTTCATGTGCATTTTTCGTGGAGTGTGTGTATATATTTTTCTGAACAAACACTTTTGAAATTTTTTTAAATCGTTGTATACATGAGGGAGCGTTAATACACCGTACATGTCCACTCTCTGAATCCTGTCCATTTAATTAATCCTTGGTGTATCGAGGCACGACATTTTCGACAAATTTGTCTAATATTGAACCCGGGTTGCTTCTTTTTCTTTGAAAAAGATCCCGTGCCGCTCGAGATGTCGCCATGGTATGTTCTATCAAATGAAAAAATATGTGATGTATGTATCGTCATGTTGCTTCGTCAAACGGCAACTTCTTAACCAACTCTCGCGCCAAGACGCAGCCATGTTCTGTTGGACTTTCAAATTGCCAGTCGATGATAGGTCGTTTTTTGGTGGCCCGCCTCGCCTCGGCTGCTTCGCGAGAGAAAAAGTTGCCAACTTGGTGAGCTAAGCAACGCGGGGAGTGGCCGCTATTGCGGGATTTTAAAAAGAAAAAAACCCGAAAATTTTTCTAAGTTGAAAAAAAAAGTAACATACATTTTATGTTATTTTTATCCGTTTTAGGACAAAAGAATCACAATTGCCTGAGGGACTTTTGTTGAAAAAATCCCGCAATAGCGGCCCCCCGCAATAGAAAAAAAATTTTCTAAGTTAAAAAAGTAACAAAAATATTATGGTTTTTAAGGCGTTTTAGTACAAAAGAATCAAAATTGCCTGAAGAACTTTTGTTGAAAAAATCCCGCAATAGCGGCCCTCTGCAATAGCGGCCCTCCGCAATAGAGAGCCGACCCCAGCAACGCGACCCATGTGTTATTCCGGAGCATCCTGTCCTTCCGTCGAGTCCGTTTCTTCTCCTCCAGCCTCCAAAATATCATCTCTCCCTTTCTCGGTTTGTTCCGGAGGAACAGGTGTGATGGAGTAGATGGAGTTTGATAACCTGGGAGGGCAGTCCGTCTAGGAAAATAAAAGCTGATTTGTCAAAACTTCGCTGCCTTGCGACAGAACTCTATTGGGAGAAAGACTAAGGGAGAGAGTCCTGAAAGAACATCCGGAGCCGGAGATTTACCGGATCAGTCCTTGTCTAGATCGGTCAAAATACGTCCACCTTGACTTAGATTCATTCTAGAAACAAACACGGGAGCGAGGGACTTCAAGAAAAACTGATGCCTTCAATCAAACAGTACAATCAGTTTGAACGATGACTCCCAAGAACCAGTAATCAACAGGACTGTCATGAGGCCTTAGAAGTAAACTCTCATTTCGAACTTTTCATTGTTCACGTGTTCAAATATATACTCTTTTTTCATGTCAAATTGGTTTTGAGAGTGTTATATCCTCACCTCATGTAGACTTGATGTCTGGACGCTCACGTCATGTACGAGAAGCTCGTCCTCTGCATGATCTGCAAGAGTTTGCCATCTCAGGCGATTGTGCTCTCTTTCCACGGCAAATTGCACCACCTTGTGCAAGCCACTGGCCTACTTTAAGTCCAAGAGACCTGCGTCGTTGGGCCCCACTAATTCGCACTGCAGTGACGTGACGAGATCAGGCCTGGCTTTCGTTGGTTGGCGTGGTCGTCTGGATGTCATTGAATGCAGCTGCGCCCATAGCCATGACTTGTTAGTTTCGTGGAGCAAAGAAAATCTCAGATCGTGAGCGCGAGCTATCTGTCGACATTCAGCCAGCGAACAGAAGTGTGGCGGTGCGACAAGGTTCTCTGAAAACAAACGTGACCATGCATAAGAAACAAGGCTAAAGTCAACAAAACAGTCTGCAAAGTGTAAAGTGGTTTGAAAACAGACATGAGTGATGAGTCGCTGTAAAAAACCACACTTTTTCCTTTGAAAGTCATCGTTGCACTATGGTATGTATTGTTTTCAGAAATTTAATTTACTCTATTAAAAATATTTCCTCTATATACATTTAGTTTTTTTCTTCTGGAATTCACTGTCCTTGTAAAATAAAGTTCGTTAGTTCGTTTGTTCGTTAGTTTTTTTTTTCTCTCTCTCTTTCTCTCTTCCTCTCTCTCTTTTTCTCATTCTCTCTCTCTCTCTCTCTCTCTCTCTCTCTCTCTCTCTCTCTCTCTCTCTCTCTCACACACACACACACACACACTCATAGACACACGCATGTACCCACTCGCTCGCACAGACACACACACGCACACACGCACGCACGCACACACGCACGCACGCACGCACGCACTCACGCACACACACACGCACGCACGCACGCACGCACACACACATGCACGCACGCGCGCGCGCACACACACACACACACATTTCTAATCTACTATAGATCTGGACATTTAATGGAACGAGCGACGGTGTTCGGGTGAACATTCACTGCTCGATGGTTGTTAAAAGTACCATGCTTTTCTGTTGAGTCGTATAGGTTCTTTAACATGCAAAACTCTGACCTTTTATGCATGGCCCTGACCATGGCGAATTCGTCTCCAGGCATGAAGCCAAATCAAAACCACCGATCTCGTGACCGAGCAACCTGCTCACGTCTGTCATGTGTTCACAAATAAAGCAGACACAAGTTTGATCATTCGTCTTCGGGTTCGTATTATTTGGACATCGACTGTGGAGTTTGCAACAAGAGTTTCAGTGGTGGGTCAGGGGCTTGAAACTCTTTCTCTTCGGCCTATATGGTAGATATTTTACTTTGGAGACACTTGTTTTGACAGACTGCAGGAACTGAGAGTTTTACCCATGGTGCTCTGCTAATAAGCAGTTGACACTTTGTTGCAAAATCTCCGTGCGTAGCTACTAGTAGCTCAGCGCAAATACTTCATAGGGGGCTTAGTTCGCAGCCGGGTATGATATCGTGTCTTAACTTATTACATTGCTGACAAACTTTTGTACTCGAAACTCATCACAAAGGAGTAATATTCGGCCAGGGCCGCTTGACCCCCCCCCCCCCCTCCCAAATCAGCTGGAATCCCTGGCTCCCGGGCAATGCAGCCTGCTTAATGTGTTTGCAACGAAGTCTTCACTCCAGAAAGTTTCCTTGCTGGACTTCACTACCGATACGACTTTTCCGGGACTTCATTCCTACAAACTGTACTCTTAGAAATCCCCAGACAGTAAACACTCGGATCATTTCACCGAAACTTTGCCTCTGGGCCTTCCTTTCTCAGAACTCTTTGCTGATACTTCACTGCTCGACATCTAGCTGGCACCTCGTTGCAGTCAGGATTTAACAAATGACACGTTGCTTTTGAATCCTGTTGCCTGCAAATTACTCCCTGGAGTTTGACCACCGGACTTCAGTTTTCTTACTCAACTGTTGCAATTCCTGTGTTGGCCCTCGAGCTTGGCAGCTGTGCCTACACAGTCGTTACTTGCCATCTTGGACTTCTCTCTCAAGACCGCCGCGCTGGGAACAGGCCCTGCGGCTTCTTCTTCCTTGAGTTCTCCCTGTATATTGACACGACAACAGCAATGGGAGAGGAGGACAACCGTAGAGGGGAACTGGACGTGGTGATGAAGGTGCTGGGATGGCGAGGACGCTACCAGATGATGCAAGTCATCGTGTCCATGCTCTGCCTCTTTCCCCTAGCAACCAACCAGCTTTCCATCATCTTCATAGGTAAGACTTCAGGGCTTCGTCAAACGCGTTGGTCACATCTATAAAAAGAACGCGCAATCCATTCAGTGCTTTCTCAGTTTGTTTGATAGCTTGCTACTGAAACTTTGCATGCAGACGCACAGTACTTAAAAAGTATTCAAGTACTTTTGATTGATCGAAAAAAGATCCTGATACACGAATCTTGAGTGTCATTTGTGCTGTATTTTCCTCCTTCCCTGCGTTCTTGCACAGTGATGTACTTATCTGTCCAGCTTTCTTCAAGCCGTCTATCCACCTTCATAACTGACCGTCTGCCTGCCTTCTGTTTGAGACCGTATTTACTGTCTGAGAAACTTCTAGAGAACTTTACCAGCTGTCTGCCTGCCCATATTCCATAACACTTGCGTGAGCAAGTCCTAGTTTCATCACATGTCTGTCTATCTACCTGCCTTTCAACTTTGTAGATGCGCGTCCATCTGCCTGCTAAAACGACTGTCATTATTTTACTGTTCACTTGTGCTGAGGAAAAGAAAAACACTTTACAAGAGAACTACAATTTAGATCACTCCTAATTACGTTGTGCTCTCGGGGTAGTCTATATTTACCGGACCCTGCGTGAGAAATCAGGGTGAGCTGACAACAATTACAGAATGCGTTTTCGCACAAATTTTCATTCCTGCTTGCTGTCTGTAACTTGTCCGGGAGTGATTTCTATGTTATCGCTTGATCATTGTTTTAGTCTGTAGACACACACTCTGCACATTTAAAAATTGTTCCGTCCTCTCCATTCTTTCAAGAACCACTGTGCGTTTTAAATATATAGATATTCCGACAACGCTCTATTAACGTTGTGAATGATTTCGATGGCGGTAACTTCAGTGCTTGCAGTAAAGATCCAGTAAATTATTTCATTCAATACAAATGTATCTTTTTTTCTTCTGAGGTTAACTTTTTTAAATCTGCACAAGTTTTAAATGAATTTTTAACCACAGAGAATTCTTCGTACTGCTGTCATTCGTAATGACTTTGTGGATGCATTTGAAGATAACATGACACATTTCTCCATGATGACATATCTTTCTTCTCTGGAGCTAATGTGTCTGAGCTAAACAGAAAGCTTTCATCGGCTCACGAGCAAAATGAACTCTTCTGATGTCTTGACATACATAACATACAACATAGGTGGACTGCCGAAATGTTGTATCATAACGAAATTTCAGCAGAATCTAACAGCAACCTTTTTTATTTCAGCAAGATTTGTTCCATTCCGCTGCTCGCTGCCTGTAGCGAATCAGTCCCAAGCACAAGAATACTACAGGCAGAATCTGGCCGACGTGGCTTTCAGTCCCCAGAGTAGCATGAGAACCACCAGGATCGACATCGTGCCTCCGAGTGGGAGAGAGAGTCATGGGGGCCTGCCAGGACCCCGTGATGCCATTTCCCCAGTCAAAGGAAAGGACGCTTTTGCTGCCTTCCCCGGGTCGTCCATGGGTGAGGACGTACTTTCGACATCGACAGGTAGTTCTTTAATGGAAGATGGACTGATCTCCCAGAATAATATTCCCTGGAGTGAGATCAGTGTCGCCGACAATGACACCAGACCGATCTATCTCGTCAGAATCGACTTGGATGGAAATGAACAAATGTACGCCACAAAGAACGTCAGTTTTCAGGAGTGCAGCATCAAGGTTGACATTGCTGATCAAGATGGCGAAACTAAGGAGGTCACTATGGGTTGTCCCAACGGTTACGAGTATGAGGAACCTCCTGAAAGATCTCTCAGCTCTGAGGTATGAACTGATTTTGCTTCCATCATGATTCTTTCAACGCTATCATGATAGGGTTTTTTTGGTCGATGAAGAGTCTCTCTCATAATGAGAATAAATGAATGGAGGAATGAATAAATGAATGGATGAATGATGATGGATGGATTAATAAATGAATGGATGAATGAGTGAATGAGTAAGTGAGTGAGTGAGTGAGTGAATGAGTCGGCGGGCGGGCGATCGTGAGCGAGCGAGTATGTCTGGATGTATGTGTGTACATGTATGCAAGAGAACGCGTGTGTTTACATCTGAGTGAGTGTGTGTGTGTGTGTGTGTGTGTGTGTGTGTGTGTGTGTGTGTGTGTTTCCAATAGGAGTGTGTGTGTGTGTGTTTCAATAGGAGTGTATGTGTGTGTGTGTGTATGTGTGTGTATGTATGTGTGTATGCGTGTGTGTATGTGTGTATGTATGTGTGTGTGTGTGTGCAGGTTTCGGCGCGCGCGCT
>JAWQFJ010007330.1:25000-35000 GCA_034096865.1 Theodoxus fluviatilis
CCAAGCAGGTGGAGAAGATCCTACGACGAGCTGCAAGAATGAACCGCGTGGACCCTGAACTGGTCATCGCCACCTACCGCCAGGCCGTGGACAAGCAAGAGCCCGCCACCCCCATCGTGAAGGATGTATGTCTGCTTTACCTGCTTGATGTATGCACCATGGACGATAAGTCAGACTTCCCTAAGTCTGGTGTTAACTGGACGAACCACTTGTCCGCGTATTTCGTTGACGCCCCTCTCCTCAGTATTGGAATCGTCAGCCGCCTGTCTGCGGGACTATTTCAATGCTGAGCAGAGGGGTGTCAACAGAGTTTGCGGACTAGTGGTTCGTGCAGTGAAGACCAGATTTTATGCTTCTTGCTAGAAGGGTCGTACTTGAAATGAAAGACTCCTCATATAGCTTGCTGTGATCATCACATACGACAAGAAAGGCGGTCTTACACAGGTTGTTGTACATGTCATGTCGTATTGCCTGTTGCACGTGCGTGCCAGAGAAGCCACAGTTGCCTCGTTTCCTCCAATAATCATTGACACTGCCTACTTTGAGGAAAAATTAGTTACAACTTTTAGATTTGCCGAGGGCGTCTACAAAGTTCTCAAAGGTCAACATCTCCAAATCGCAGTTTGAGTGGTTGTCCACCATTAAAAATAAAAGTTCTTCATTATTTTCTCTCAGAAACGTTTTAAATTAAAAAGAGACGGCATTTTTCCGCGCCCGTCAGGGTTTTGTTTCAGTACCCACCACGGACACGGACATCAAGATGGAGGAAATGACAGGCAACGTGCACTCTGACCCGGAGAACGTTGGCACAGTGCTGCATGAGGAAGGGACTCAGGGTGGAGGAGAAGAGGAAAGCACCAAGTACTCTCCTATGGACATCGTGAGGAACAAGTCCCTTCTCATTTCCACCGTCATCGTGTGTCTTCAATGGTCAGTTTCTCTTTTGCCTCGCCAGATTCCCAAAGACAAGACCAGAACTGATGATAATAATTACTAGGGTGTGTGGGAATCTCTGGTATTTTGACGGTGCAAACGTTTCGGACATTGCCCTTCCTCAGTTTGGGATTGGATTGGATTGGATTGGATTGATGGAGTTTTACGGCCTATCAACCTTTGTAGACTATATAAGGCCATTAAGCACGATGATCACTAGAACAGTTTGGAGCAAACGCGAATCAAGTCACGGTGTCCCTAGTTATTCGCCTCTTACAAATCGCGTAGGGAGACGCGGTGGGTCAATTCTTACCCCAAACCCACAGAGGGGCCCTAGTCGTGAAACCATGGATTCTAACCCCTCCAAGCGATCCTTGGGATCAATTTTTCGTCTTGACAAGAGGATCATTTTGCGAGAGCATGCCGTGATTTTCTGCCCTAGTGCCTCATCGATGCATGAACAATGCTTCTATGTTTTCAATTATTTTCGTTCCTTGTGAGCGCAATTGCATGTAGCTGGCTTTTGGGACTGGAAATCAGATTCTGTTCCGGTCGTCCGTGGCTCTCTTTACTGCTTATCATACATGTGCTCGAAACCAAAACTTAGTTGTAGAGAAATATGTACCCTAAAGAGGAATGGAGAGTGACTGCTTAAATATGCGTCGTTGTATGTTACACTCTAACGTAACGCACTAGATTGCAAACGATTTAAAACTCTTCAAATGTCGACATAGAGAATTGAATGCTCGGGTTTTTTTTCTTCTTCAGAAATGAGCATCACGCCTGTCCATCATGATTAGTTGTAATCTACACTGCTGATATTGACCATGAAAAAATATTCACAACGATGAAAAACATTGGACCAAACCCATGATCTTACAATACGCACGTGATAACCTCTTCATTTCTATGATCACATAAGTAAAGCTTGCGGACTCAACTTGTCGTGAATCGTGACTATCATGTTTTTGGCCGCGATGTCTTGCATACATCCGAGTCTGAAATAGTTTTGCGACTGAACCCTTTTCACTCTTTGCCGATAGATCAGTTCATCGTTGATTCCATAATGTTTGGCCAAACCAGAAGATTCTAATACAGGGCGAAACTCTGCAAAAGACAGAAACACTTTTCAAGACTTCAGGCGGGGATCACACCAGCGAACTCGCAGTGGACATCTGCGTGCTATAACCAAACTTTACGAATGACCCTCTTGTCGATGAATCACTCGATGCATCGCTTCAGACAGGCAAAGTGACAGCAATCTAGCGTGCTTGGAGAGGCAGGGGCGGGTACATATGATGATCATTCTGATCCGAGGCCGTGTGACTGCCGTATGGCCGCTGGCTCAGTGCTGGCTGGAAAGCTTGACCCGGAACAACGCACAGTATGCTTTACTATTATGGGATTCCGGTCATCCGGGCATGTAAGACCGCGACAGCAGCCGTTGATACAGGGCAGTGTAGACAGGAGAAAACAACACGGACCATGGTAGTTCAGTCGGTAGAGCATTTCGAACGCTAACCGAAAGGTCGCGGGTTCAGTCCCCGCCTGTGGTCCTACATTTTTCCTGTCTGTCCCACGCAGGGTTTCGGATCTGTATGTTAAACTCTCGGCACTTTAGCTTCCTCGAAATATGACATTGTACGTGACTCTGTCTTCAGGATGACTCACGGTTTGGTCTACTATGGGCTGCACCTGATGTCGGGTCGCCTGGCAGACAACCTGTACCTTGGTTTCTTCCTCAACGCCGTGGCGGATCTACCGGCTGCAGTCGCTCTAGGAATGACAGCAAACAGGTGAGTTGTCTCCCTTGTATCAAGCATTTTGCTTTGGACACTGCTGTCGTCTGCCCTGCAAGTAGTTGCGACAAGCTCTGCGTATGTCAGTGTGAACAGCAACGCCAACCACGACTGTGCACCATGCATTAACAGCAGTTTAGGAAAGTGTTGCGCAGCATCCTAGCTTGCACGGAATTTCTCGCAAGCGAGGCGAGCAAGGAGTAGGCCTTTAGGCAATGACCAATACGCCCTTAGGCACAAGAACGGCATTGCAAAGGTTCGGGAGAACAACATGACTGCGACCAGGCGAGAGTGTAAGTTTTATTTTATCCAAGTTAACTGACTAAAGCGACATCACAGCGGTTTTTCTGCATGATTCAAGATATCATGTAATATATCGAATTTTGTTTTAACTTTGTAAAAAAGAAAATAAAAGAGAGCAATCTTGATGTACACCTAGACACGTTAAGGCATACTGAAAGTACTGCCGTGTGTAAACATAGCGGCTAAATACCACCAAAGTCGCCTCGCGAGAACTAGCGTCTCCTTGCGAGCGAAGAGCTATGCGCAGCGCACCCGCCTTGGACATTCTTTGCTCTCCTCACCAAAGTCGCGAGATACTAGCCTTGCGCAACACACTCCAGGCACCCTTTCTACGACGCAAGTAAGACGAAGAATCCCAGATTGGCTATCCAAGGACAAATCTGAAAATGAATTATACGCTTTTTAGCAACCGACAATATCTTTAATACCCGGTAAGGATTTCAACAGATGAAATCTCCGTGAAACAGAAAACTCCACAGCCACAAGAATGAAGAAAAAGATGAGGTCTCTATCTACTCTTTGTCGCTGATTGCTTGCGTACTTTCTGATTGTTGGTACATAAAAGTAGAAAAGGAGGTGGGGATGGAACACTGTTCAAAAGATGCAGACAAAGGCAAAGGTGAAGTTTTATACAGTGACATCACCTATATCCGGGCCTCGAACCGCTTTACACTTTATCCTCTGATTACTGCGACGCTTGAACAATCCTCGAGATTATACTGGGGTAACGGGCATTGAGGATGTATGCCTCTGCTGCTTCTGATGCTGCTGCTGCTCATAACGAAGAGGGGACATCGAGCAGTTTGGGTCGTGTGTTAAACTCTGCTGCGCCACAGCATTCACTAATGATTACTTGATGAACAATCGACTGACCTGAGAGCAAGAAGGCTAGTGTGGCACGGCAAAGGTGTTGCTTTATCACGAGAGCAATGTCCAGTTTGATCTAAGGTCATTCGTTTTACATTTGATTTGTGCCGCGGTCACTTTCACTCTCTTCTCAGGAAATGCATCGGTGGTCTGAATACTTGCGACTGCTGCTGTGTGTCTCTACCACAGGTTTGATTAAAAAAAAAACACAAGTCAACCGTAAACTGATTCTAACATTCCTTATCGTGATATGAAAATGATATCAAATGTTTAAATCTTACTATACTATGAACAGGAAGTGGTTTCTCTAGTCTTAACAAGTATACGGATGCTATGGTAACTTTAGAGTCAGAAGTTCACACTAAATCAGAGTCAAATAAAACACCGCACACAAAGACATACGAGCGTACCGTCAGAAAGAGACACACACACGCGCGCGCGCGCGCGCACACACAAACACGCACACACACGCACACACACACAAAGGCGCGCACGTGCACGAGAGAGAGAGAGAGAGAGAGAGAGAGAGAGAGAGAGAGAGAGAGAGAGAGAGAGAGAGCGGACGGACGGACGGACGGACGGACGGACGGACGGACGGACGGACGGACGGACGGACGGACAGACAGACAGACAGACAGACAGACAGACAGACAGACAGACAGACAGACAGACAGACAGACAGACAGACAGACAGACAGACAGACAGACAGACAGACAGACAGACAGACAGACAGACAGAGACAGTGAAAGTGTGTACACCGAGATGCTAAAATTTCTAGTATTTTCGCCAGGGATGCGTTTAATCACACATATCTCATTCTTTGTGAAAGAGGAGATGCTTCTAACTGCTCACATTTTCAATCCTAATACACATAATGTATTCCTGCAGATTTGGTCGCAAGAATTCCAGCATGTTTTTCGGAATGGTATCCGGGCTTTCCCTCATCATTTCGGTGATCATTGTAGCTGTCACTGGTAAGTCTGATATAGTGCTGCAAAGATACATTCCCAGAATCCCCCTGACTTTGTTCTGCTGTTCAGGATTATTTCATGCACGATATTTAAAGCATTTCCAGTTTGAGTTGATCAATATTTTACGAAAATATGGAACTACTTGGGGAGTCATTAACGCTCCTTTGGTATTGTGCACTTAACAGTTGTTACTTTGCTGTTATTCTAAGTGAATCTGTAAATCTCGTTCATTGACTTGCAATGAATATGTGTCTCGACTAAATGTTTCCCCAAGAATGCAGCGCAGTAAATCGAGTTAATTTCAACGGATTCAACTTCTCCGAGCTTGCCATTTTCATCTGTCAGAGATGATGATAAACTTTCAGCACGTTTTTCTTTCTTTCTTTGTTTACATGAAAAAAGATTTAATATCTCCGCCAAGGAGGTTGTGTTTTGCTGTCGGTCGGTTTGTTCTTTAGTTTGGTATTCTGCAAAATAACTTTATAAAAAAATCAAAACGGACTCTGATGAAATATGGTGCAAGGTCAGGTTTCCCCAAAAGAAACAATCCATTAAATAAACAATCCATTAAATAAACAATCCATTAAATAAACAATCCATTAAATAAACAATCCATTAAATAAACATTCCATTAAATAAACAATCCATTAAATAAACAATCCATTAAATAAACAATCCATTAAATAAACAATCCATTAAATAAACATTCCATTAAATAAACATTCCATTAAATAAACATTCCATTAAATAAACATTCCATTAAATAAACAATCCATTAAATAAACAATCCATTAAATAAACATTCCATTAAATAAACAATCCATTAAATAAACAATCCATTAAATAAACAATCCATTAAATAAACATTCCATTAAATAAACATTCCATTAAATAAACATTCCATTAAAAAACAATCCATTAAATAAACATTCCATTAAATAAACATTCCATTAAATAAACATTCCATTAAATAAACATTCCATTAAATAAACATTCCATTAAATAAACATTCCATTAAATAAACATTCCATTAAATAAACATTCCATTAAATAAACATTCCATTAAATAAACAATCCATTAAATAAACATTCCATTACAGTTTGGAGGTTATCTGTTATCTAGTTTTGGAATTGGAACCATAAAGAGAAATTGTATCGATCGCAGCCGAAGGCCGGCGTGTGCATTCCTACCCTTATGGACCGCTATAAGCGTTAAAAGAAACTAACCTTCACGCATCGACAAGTTAGCAGAACGACGTCTTAAAGTACACAGACCGTAATGGCTGTGGCTGCCTACCCGCATATACCGTTATGAGCGTTAAAATAACTAACTTCACATGTTAGCGGAACAATGTCTTAAATTACACAGTCCTCCACTCCAGGAGAAGCCCTTCTCACCTGCTTCAGTGCTGCCTTGCCGAAACTATGACTGTCATCTTGATTTTGATCAATTTCGCAGATTGAAATCGATACATTGCCGGGTTTCATTGCGGCTGATTACATCCACCGCCGTGGCTGCCTTGGCGGAGGTTTGCGCCCTCCCAGTACTCTCTGGTTTCAAACTGTTTCCGAAAGCTTTAACGTCCAAATGTGAAATGATGCATCTTGTCTCCTCCCAGGAGTTGATCCAACCTACAAGCCCGCCGTGACCGCCTTCTCCGTGCTGGGCAAGATGGCGGTAGCCAGCTCTTGGACTGTCCTGTGGCAGTTCACGCCTGAAATATATCCCACCAACATCAGGTGAGAGAGAGAAAGAGAGAGAGAGAGAGAAAGAGAGAGAGAAGCTGTATACATAAAAAGGAAATTGATATAACATGTACTTTATTCATCCAAACTAGGGAAACTAATGGTTACATACATTTCACCAGCTCTAGGTATTGGCTATGTACAACAGAAACTTCCCAATGCAAGAAAAAGGTTACAAAGAAAGGATGATATACAATTTAAAGGGGTAAATTGTTGCATTGCTTGAGGTTAAGATCATACTGCATATATAAAATACATGGTGCTTGAAATACTTGTGGCTGTTTGTATTTTAAAAACCCGACAGTATCTGTGTGTGTGTGCGTGCGCGCGCGCGCGCGCGCGTGTGTGTGTGTGTGTGTTTAAGATGACGGAATATTGGGCTGCAAAGTATTCATAGGCCTATTACACATTCCTAGACAAGTGAAAATAGGGGCACTGAACAGGACTGCGCTGAGTGGTATGGTGTCACACTGATGTTGCATCACACTACATTCAATGTATTACTGACAATCTCAAGACCCGCCCGTGCAAAGCCAGTCCTAACTTGAGCAAGGAAACGTAGAGCTGCACGCAAAGTCACGTGATGGGGTTGAGATTGGGCCACTTACATGTTTTTGCAATATGCATGCCAGGGACAACCACGTTCAATGTGTTTACATGCGTTTAAAAATAAACTTAACATTACCTTATCTACGCTGTGTAGCACCTACAGAGGAAATGTCGGGCAATTTTCTCAAAATAGCAGCTGGCACGACATGCAGCGTGAAATGAGCATAACCTTTGCTCCTAGTATTCTACAATGTTCATATTCATATAAAAATAAACAGAAAAGCATGCATATATATATATATATATATATATATATATATATATATATATATATATATATATATATATAAACACATCTCTAAACACAAAATACGAGTTAGGACTGAGTGTGTGTGTGTGTGTGTGTGTGTGTGTGTGTGTGTGTGTGTGTGGCTTGTCTCATATACTTCAAAACTGAACACATGGAAGACCAGACATCTCTGTAACGTGTTCCCTGCTCTTCTTTCAGGAGCGCTGGCTTGGGTCTTGCGTCCATGGCGTCAAGGTTGGGGTCCATGGCTGCCCCCTACGCCTCGCCTTTGGTACGTACGCTGTTTAGGGGTAAACTCGGGCGGTCCTGGGTTCTTTCCGGCCCCGAGGTCCAACTTTTTGTTTCTATCAGTTCTGTATTAGGAATAGCTGGAGCCGCTCGATGACCTCATCAGAAGCCGGAACCTCTGGCTGCTGGACTTTCGGGGCCATTTCCAGTAAACGGTAAAGGTGAAGGTGCTCTTTATAATTATGCGGCCTTCCATTCATCGATTGGTGCTGAAACTGCACACTTTACCCCTTGTCTTCAGGAGTACCCTTTTTAGCACACCAACACCAATTACCTGCGGAGCGTGCAACCAGGCTGCGAATGAACCCGCCAAATTCAGATTTCGTAATTTTCCAGCCCGGCGTTCACATGTACCCGTTTTACTCCTTGGTGAGGAGAAACAATGTGAATAAAGCATCATGCTCAAGCATGCAACTAGCATCCTCGCAGCCCACAAAGGAGGAAAACGACTGCAGGTCAAGCGCGCTAACCACTTGGCCACAGAGGCAAAGACAACCTCAAGCAAAAAAAAAACAATCGGGGGACATCGATACGCCATCAGGATATCATAACTTGACTGTGCTTTCAAACCATCCATAATCATCTCGAGCCCAGCTAAGCACAGCAACAAAGTAGTCACATGATTTCATGGGCGAAAATGACCCGTACTTATGCAGATTATATGCATGTGTGATATAACTGCGAAGCGTTAATGGCATTAGTATAAGTGCAATTTTCGCGATGTTACTGGCCCCACCTTGACTGTGCACAAGTTGGCAAACGTGCAACAATAAACATTCGACTCTTCAATTTAAGATACATTGTATAAATTACGATGCGGCCAAAGCTGTTTTCAATGCTTTGTCTATTATAAAAAAATATCGCTAAGATAAATGTCAACAGGTGAACAGACCGCACAAAGACAGTATTTTTGAAAAATGAAAAAATATGTATGATATTCTTAAGAGAGAAGATATAGAGATACTGTCCGGTTGTTAAGCATTAATTCAAGGAACATGGATATTTCTCTCACATGACTTCAACCCAGACAAACTGAATTAAGTTTTTTTCCCTTCTTGTCTTTTAAGTGTTTCAAAGGGAGACCTCTGTCAGCGTGTAAGAACTTATTTCCTGCATTTTAAGACGTATTGCACAACTTGGCATGCATGCTCTATACCAAAAACAGAATGGAAAGATATAATTGTGCCCGCTCGCATGATGTTTTCATCGCTAACATGCATTTTTTCTTCCGAAAAAAAAGTTTGCTCAGTGCATACACTTCGAATTGTTTGCTTTCCTCAGTTCCTTAAAGATTTTTATCAAATATATGCACACTGGGCAACAGCCTGAGATTAAATAATCAATCGATTAATCGATAGACGGATTAATCAGTTAACTAATTTCCCGACTAATTTGCTGCGAATTGATTGATTTGATTTGATTTGATTTGATTTGATTTGATTTGATTTGATTTGATTTGATTTGATTTGGTTTGATTTGGTTTGATTTGATTTGATTTGACTCGACTCGACTCGACCGACTCGACCGACCAACCGACCGAGCAGTTGATTGATTGGTTGATGATTGGTTTATTGATTGATTAACTGATTCAGGGTGACCTCGCAGTGTGGGCACCGGGCGTGATGTTTGGGGTCAGCATTTTTGGCTCCAGTCTCCTACTCAGGTTCCTCCCGGAGTCCACAGGACACGAGCTGCCCCAGCGTCTGGCTCAGGTGTCCACTTGGGACAAGCAAGGACACGACAACAAAACGTCCAAGAATTCAGCAACGTAGAGCGTGATAGAGGCAATATATTTTGATAAATAGGTATCTGATTCAAATGGCTTCCTACCATTTGGATCACGTACTTTTTCATGGGAACATCGTGAAGTACTCAACCCTTTTTTCGACCAAGAAGTATTCACCTACATGAATATGTAGCGCGTTTGACATCCAACAGGTACTGAGTTGTCTACCCTTAGATGGAAAATAACATTTTTCAAAAACACAAATTTAAAAGCAAAAGTTGATTGGGAATGCTATTTTCTTTCGCGGACCAACATCAAATGTTATGATTATTTCTATCTCTGTGGTGTTGAGCCCTGCACTAGGGCGAAACGTTTAGGTTTCCCTGGTGTATAATAATTATTTTACTCTTCTTCACAACTTCATGGCTTCTCTTTGTTTGAATTTCTTAGCTCCGATTGCTCGATACGGCAGAATGTTTCCACAGCCTAAGCACGAAAAAGATTATA
>JAWQFJ010007330.1:40000-46417 GCA_034096865.1 Theodoxus fluviatilis
CATCAAACTGCAGCACAGAAAACAAACAGTTCCGTAAGGTGCAGGTAACAACAGGAAAAAAGTATAATTTCTGTCCACATGTTCATCACGACAATACAGCATTCCCTTTGACTGGCTAATAAAGTTCTACATGTATGTCGTACTGCATGCGCAGAAAGTACAGAAACCCACAACTCGGGATTACCACACACAGAATCACAGCGCAGGAGGCGATGTGACAACTGCTGAAATTGGCAGATGGAAGAAGGTGGAAGCGAGTGTGGGACAGTGTGGCTTCCAGCGGCTCCTATCCTACGCTTTACTCCTACGGAGCGATGACATGCAGCTCTTCCTCACTGAGCATGCCTACCTGCAGGATGTACTTGACGTCGATGAGGGAGCATCCGGGCAGACCGGAAGGCGGAAGTACAGGAACTGTGACACAGCTCCCCCTCCACTCCTTCAGGCTGCCCGCTCGCACGGCACCACGTGACTTTGACCTCACCAGGGTGGTCGTAATGCGCGTCTTCGTCGTGGAATGGTAGTGCGTGATCTGTGGGAATGTGGTACGAATAGTTTGTTTTCTGGATTTTTCACAAAACTTCACTCTAATGCATTTGTGTTAGTGTCCGTGACTGTCGAAAGGATTATTTTGGTGACGTCTAAAACAACGGTCTTGTTTTCTTATAACGTGATGACGATTTCGCAGATGAACACATCATCCAAAATCATATATTTGATTTTGAGACTGAAGTTTGCTTCTCGAGGATAAGTTTGTCTAAATGTAGAACACGTGAGCGTGTTCAGAGATGCAGACACATATGTATCAATACTCACACACCAAGAGAAAGGCAACACGTGCACACTGGCATGCACGAACTCATACGTGCAAGCATACCATTTTACACGTATCAGCTGCAAGCTACATCTAGAAAAGGAGATGTATGTTTAGGTAAGGTCTGATATTTTAGTGATGCACACACATCAATGTCTTTTACAGCTAATACCTTTTTTATTTTCAATAAGCTCAGAATGAAGAATAATGTTTATTGTTGACCACCGGACTATGCAAAAGGCAAAGAAAAACAATGAAGCATGCATTGGGTACATTGTTCACCAAAAAGTTCCATTTTACATGTTGCTCTGTGTAAATCTACAGGAGCGTGCTTTATATACGGGTTAGAGTGTGACGAAACCCACTGAGATGCATTAACTTAAATTGCTACTTCATCTGAATGACACGAAAGCACAGACATTTCATTCGCATTTCTACTCATTTCCTTTCTAAGAACTCTTCATTCGTATAAAACAATTACGGGCATCCCAAATGAGCAGATGTTTTACCCCCGGACACTTAAATGCGGTCATTTTCAAAAAGGGTGGGAGTTTAAAATCATAGACCGTGCATGACGTGATCCCAGAGGGACATGTGTGTCATGTCCAGAATAGCGCGCGCATTATGCCTGACAGTGGGAATGATCGATAACTGCATTATTCAAAGACTGTGCCTTTGATCTTTCTCTTCAGCCACGAGCATGCACGTAGGAAGGCAATACGCTTGATCATGACTGCATCGGAAAATCATGCCTCCCTCGACATCAAAGCTGGCTACCTCAAACATTAAAAGAGATCGTTGACACAGACCCGGGAGGTTTTATACTTTACCTTCGTGCATAAAGTTCGTAATGATGCCACATTAGCATTCCTCATGAATAGTTACTGCAATAAAATGAGATGGATTTCCAAACTGCGTCGAGAGATATACGCTTTACGTAAGCGTGGTTTTGGAAACCCGAAATAATCGATTTGGAAACCCAAAATGTAGGTTTTCAGACTTTTCGAAACGTGCATTTTTCGGACGCGCGCTTTGACGCGTCGGGTTTTCTTGGGCTGTTTCCGGGAGATCGTCAACATTGTGTGCATAAGCTCAGCCTTAAATGTAGCTGAAAGGCGAGCTCTTCATTCAAAGACATGCACTGAGTGTTGTTGTCATTGCTTCGCAACAGTCATCAAGACAGGAGACTGTGCATGTTGAAGTGTTAGAAATCGAATTGAGTCTACATCACATGCTGTGTGCGCTCCTAGCACTCGATGAACCCACACAACGAACGTAAAAGAATAATGGCTTTATTGAGAAATCATATTTTTGACAAGATGGAAGGTGAGGAAAATTCCTGCAGATACTTTAGTTTTTTTATTTGGCACGTGGTAGACGTTGAGCCAAAGCTAACGCAGGCACACAGAGGGGTAGGTGCATCGTAGATGTTCTCCAAGTATACTCATTCCCTCATACACATTTACACGCACGGACAGATTTACGTCATAGGGATGCAGATTTGCGCCATGTTTCACTGCCTAGGATTTCTGAATGCAGGTGACGTTTTCGCTGAGAAGTAAATTGCATACTGCACATTGATAATGCACCTCCCACATTGCTGTGTGATATGCTCTCTGTCCCTCTGTGGATTCATCGTGTGTTCGCCTGGTGAGTGTGAATTTAGACGGCGCATAAAACGGCCAAGCGCTAATGGTTCATTTACATGGGGGAAAAACTGGTTAATGAGTTTTGGCAACCAGTTAATTGCTGCGTGTGGGTTGGACTCGATCGTCCAGGGTGCTTTGAACATGCATTTGGCTCTGTTTTATCTGATCCTGTCCCAATGCCGGTCTTCTCACCCCCTGGCGGAGCTACTGGAGCAAGCCCCGAAAGTCCAGCAGTCGGGGATTCCAATTGATAATTGCGGCATTTGGCGGTTCCGGCCGCATCATACACTCACAATACTATTGGCATCCGCGAAGCATGAACTGCCATTATGGCGGCAGCGATGATCTCCCATAGAGAGACAGTAGAACTTAAATCGATGTATACGATAGAGGACTAGACGGGCTGTGTCGTAGAGAAAGTGAGAAGAGATACAAGTTTGTTGACTGGTAAATCTCTGTAAGCGCGAACTTGTCGATCACTGCAGATATACGCACTTTCCAGGGAAAGCTGATTTGAAAGCGCGCAATGTTCCCAATCTAGCATATAGTTGATCACGATAATGGCAGGCTTTCCTTTTGCCTGTTTCTTTCCCCATATAAATATATCAAACTTCAGCAAAACGAGAGACAAGCTGGCTCCGAAAGGAATGTTCAATATGGAGCAGGTAATAACAGCGACAAAGCAATAATAACATCAATAACAACAATGTCTACCTCTGTCCACATATTCGTGACCACGATATATTATTCAGTTTGATTGGCTGGTGACTATGTCGCCGAGCATGCGCAGAAAAAACCCACACACACATCCAAACCCCCACAGCCACCCCCATCCATCCCCCCCCCCCACCCCCACCACCCCCACCCCTCCCCCACCCCCCTCCTCCCCGAAAACGTTCAACTTGGGATTACCATGTGCAAATCCACGGCGCACGATGCAATGTCACGATTGCTGTAATTGGCGATGTCAGCGTTGATGGGAATTGCCTCCCCTGGCACGAAACCCACGTGATCCAGGCGAAGCGAAGCTGCGATTGGTCCGCTCTCGCAACACAGACAGCACAGCGTCTTCTGGTCCTTGCCTGTCGCCTTTTGCTGCCAACAAGACAGTACAGTATAGACAGGAG
Source organism: Theodoxus fluviatilis (assembly GCA_034096865.1). Taxonomy (NCBI): domain Eukaryota; kingdom Metazoa; phylum Mollusca; class Gastropoda; order Cycloneritida; family Neritidae; genus Theodoxus; species Theodoxus fluviatilis. The sequence continues at coordinate 43,591 of JAWQFJ010007330.1, forward strand.
TGTTTGGAACATCTGTTGCTGCCAACAAGACAGTACAGTGTAGACAACAGTGTTTGGATCATCTTTTGCTGCCAACAAGACAGTACAGTATAGACATGAGTGTTTGGATCATCTGTTGCTGCCAACAAGACAGTACAGTATAGACATGAGTGTTTGGATCATCTTTTGCTGCCAACAAGACAGTACAGTGTAGACATGAGTGTTTGGATCATCTTTTGCTGCCAACAAGACAGTACAGTATAGACATGAGTGTTTGGAACATCTGTTGCTGCCAACAAGACAGTACAGTATAGACATGAGTGTTTGGAACATCTGTTGCTGCCAACAAGACAGTACAGTATAGACATGAGTGTTTGGATCATCTGTTGCTGCCAACAAGACAGTACAGTATAGACAGGAGTGTTTGGATCATCTTTTGCTGCCAACAAGACAGTACAGTATAGACATGAGTGTTTGGAACATCTTTTGCTGCCAACAAGACAGTACAGTATAGACATGAGTGTTTGGAACATCTGTTGCTGCCAACAAGACAGTACAGTATAGACATGAGTGTTTGGAACATCTTTTGCTGCCAACAAGACAGTACAGTATAGACATGAGTGTTTGGAACATCTTTTGCTGCCAACAAGACAGTACAGTATAGACATGAGTGTTTGGATCATCTTTTGCTGCCAACAAGACAGTACAGTATAGACATGAGTGTTTGGAACATCTTTTGCTGCCAACAAGACAGTACAGTATAGACAGGAGTGTTTGGAAAAGCTTTTGCTGCCAACAAGACAGTACAGTATAGACATGAGTGTTTGGAACATATTTTGCTGCCAACAAGACAGTACAGTATAGACATGGGTGTTTGGAAAAGCTTTTGCTGCCAACAAGACAGTACAGTATAGACATGAGTGTTTGGATCATCTTTTGCTGCCAACAAGACAGTACAGTATAGACATGAGTGTTTGGAAAAGCTTTTGCTGCCAACAAGACAGTACAGTATAGACATGAGTGTTTGGATCATCTTCTGCTGCCAACAAGACAGTACAGTATAGACATGAGTGTTTGGATCATCTTTTGCTGCCAACAAGACAGTACAGTATAGACATGAGTGTTTGGAAAAGCTTTTGCTGCCAACAAAACAGTACAGTATAGACATGAGTGTTTGGAAAATCTTTTGCTGCCAACAAGACAGTACAGTATAGACATGAGTGCTTGGAAAAACGTTTGCTGCCAACAAGACAGAACAGTATCAACATGAGTGTTTGGATCATCGATTGCTACCAACAAGACAGTACAGTATAGACATGAGTGTTTGGAAAAACTTTTGCTACCAACAAGACAGTACAGTATAGACATGAGTGTTTGGAAAAGCTTTTGCTACCAACAAGACAGTACAGTATAGACATGAGTGTTTGGAACATCTGTTGCTGCCAACAAGACAGTACAGTATAGACATGAGTGTTTGGAAAAGCTTTTGCTACCAACAAGACAGTACAGTATAGACATGAGTGTTTGGAACATCTGTTGCTGCCAACAAGACAGTACAGTATAGACATGAGTGTTTGGAAAAGCTTTTGCTACCAACAAGACAGTACAGTATAGACATGAGTGTTTGGAACATCTGTTGCTGCCAACAAGACAGTACAGTATCAACATGAGTGTTTGGAAAAGCTTTTGCTGCCAACAAGACAGTACAGTATAGACATGAGTGTTTGGATCATCGATTGCTACCAACAAGACAGTACAGTATAGACATGAGTGTTTGGAAAAGCTTTTGCTGCCAACAAGACAGTACAGTATAGACATGAGTGTTTGGAAAAGCTTTTGCTGCCAACAAGACAGTACAGTATAGACATGAGTGTTTGGAAAAGCTTTTGCTGCCAACAAGACAGTACAGTATAGACATGAGTGTTTGGAACATCTGTTGCTGCCAACAAGACAGTACAGTATAGACATGAGTGTTTGGAACATCTGTTGCTGCCAACAAGACAGTACAGTATAGACATGAGTGTTTGGAACATCTTTTGCTGCCAACAAGACAGTACAGTATAGACAGGAGTGTTTGGAACATCTTTTGCTGCCAACAAGACAGTACAGTATAGACATGAGTGTTTGGAACATCTTTTGCTGCCAACAAGACAGTACAGTATAGACATGAGTGTTTGGATCAGCTTTTGCTGCCAACAAGACAGTACAGTATAGACATGAGTGTTTGGATCAGCTTGTGCTGCAGAGAAGACAGTATAGTATAGGCATGAGTGTCTGAAACATCTTTGACTGTCAACAAGACAGTACAGTATAGACATGAGTGTATGAAACACCTTTTGCTGCCAACATGACAGTATAGTATAGACAGGAGTGTTTGGAACATCTTTTGCTGCCAACATGACAGTACAGTATAGACAGGAGTGTTTGGAGCATCTTTTGCTGCCAACAAGACAGTACAGTATAGACAGGAGTGTTTGGAGCATCTTTTGCTGCCAACAAGACAGTACAGTATAGACAGGAGTGTTTGGAGCATCTTTTGCTGCCAACAAGACAGTACAGTATAGACAGGAGTGTTTGGAGCATCTTTTGCTGCCAACAAGACAGTACAGTATAGACATGAGTGCTTGGAAAGGCTTTTGCTGCCAACAAGACAGTACAGTATAGACAGGAGTGTTTGGATCATCTTTTGCTGCCAACAAGACAGTACAGTATAGACAGGAGTGTTTGGAGCATCTTTTGCTGCCAACAAGACAGTACAGTATAGACAGGAGTGTTTGGAGCATCTTTTGCTGCCAACAAGGCAGTACAGTATAGACAGGAGTGTTTGGAACATCTTTGACTGCCAACA
>JAWQFJ010007331.1:0-19707 GCA_034096865.1 Theodoxus fluviatilis
GAACCTCACTAAGTAACTTATGATTTTCGTTTCGAGCGCCACCACGAATGCCAGAAACGTTTTCACACAATAAAAAAAGAAACAATCGATGTCAGATAAACATGTAGATCCATACATTTCATAATCCATTTTTCTGCGTCTTTTCCAGTGCAATACTTTTGTACTCTGATCAAAGATCCATTAAAAAAGAGAAAAGATTGACATCTTTTTTTCACCTGACATTATCACACATCAGGAAACGAAGACAGCACCGCATAAATGACATTGTGAAATCGTATAAACCATAATGATGATTACTTTTCTTGCACCCTCCGCTAATAGACTGCATACCTGCGCTATGGAGAGGATTTTATGTACCAACTGTGTGGGTAACTTCAAACTTGTCTGTGCGAAAAATCGTATTTGATCACACTTTTTTCTGAATCATGAGAGGAAACATAATTTTCAGACATGGGAAATTTTCTTCGACTGAATGCTGTAGGCCCTAATGACCGACTGAACACTTTAAAGAAAGTACAGTCAGAAAATTCCCACAGAAGCTTCATTTTTAACCCTTAAAAAGATTAGCGATGACTCAAAAGTTCTACTCAAGAGCTTTTTGAGAGGATTAAATTTGTACTTGGACGTTTGTGGTCTTCACTCCATTCGAAATATCCCCCTTTTTAAGCTCTAAAAAACCCGATGTGCCTTGGTGCGTGTATTTCCAGATGGTGACTCTCAGATTCTCATGTACCATCAAAGGAGCCCCTCAGAGGCCGGCCTACTGCCAGAAGTAAGTCAAGCCTTAGAACTTAGCTTCCATGGAGGCAAACGCTGTTACACTACACAGAGGAGGTTCGGGGAGCTACAGCACCAAGGGCAGAAGAGGTTCCAATGCGCTAAATTCAGATCGTCCGGATGAAAGCTTGTCAGAAATAGCGTTGCCTTTGGCGGCTGCCTTGAACTTTGTGGTGTTCGATAGCCAAACTACTGACTGCCTGCACATCTTTTTGGCTCTGGAGGTATTCTATGGCATCTTTGTACTATTTTCAGCACTGCTATTTACAGTGGCGTTTTCTTTCATGGAAACGTTTGCAATTTGGTAATTTCTTTGATAGAACTATTGCTATAAATAGAACTTTGTGATAGACCACGAAGCAATAACAAACTATAGAGGACTCGTGTAATACAACGATTAATGCAATATGTCAAACTAACCGAAAACAAATGATTGCGGCCTGGGGTTAGGGATCGGACAATAACCAATATTACTGTTCCAGGCCTTACTGTTTTGTATATTGTTATTAAAGCCTGGAACAGTAATGTTGGTTATTGTATGTCATATGTCAAGATGAATGAAGAAGCAAGCAATATGCGATACCTAAGAGAAGTGCAGAAGATAAGTGGTTGATAAAGAAGGTAGGCCCTATGGCTATGCAATAAACAGGCAACATATTATTTCGGTATTCAATACTGGAGGCCCGAGCAAGCAGTTCACCATACAGTGCATTCATGTCTGTGTGCATGCTGCCAGTGTCCGTCCGTCCGTCCGTCCGTCCGTGTGTGTGTGAGTGAGTGTGTGTGTGTGTGTCACTGTGTGTGTGTGTGTGCGCGCGCGCGCGTGTGTTTGTGTGTGTGTGTGTGTGTGTGTGTGAGTGTGTGTGTTTCGGACTCTTTCTCTCCCTCCCTCCCTCCCTCCGCCCCTTGTCTATTACAGTAAAGTCCGGATATATGTCGGCATGCATATATGTCGGAGTCCGCTTATATGTCGGGAGACCCCATTGGACGGAATCCGTCCCTTCTTTGTATGGCTAAAAACTCAGGAAGCTATATGTTGGGTCTGATGACGGCAAGCACGCTTATATGGCGGGTCAGCTGAGACCAAGTGACAACTTTGACAACTAATCTACCCGCCACAGTAAATGCAGCAACGCCATGAGAGGGTGAGAGAAGTGTTCACAGGCTAGACTCTCTCACTCTCACAAGTGTAAGACACAGTCATTCCTTGCTCAAAATCTGCCAACATGGTCACACCAAAGAAAAGGATCAACCTCTCTGTAGCTGACAAGTTGAAAATGCTTGACAGAATGAAGTCCGGAGAGCCAAGACAAAAACTTGTTGCAGAGATGGGGATTTCGATGAGAACACTCGAGAGGATCATAGCAAATGAAGTTGAAATTCGTGACACCACTGCCACCATCCCAGACAAGTCGCGAAAATGAAAACGAACCGGCAAAAACGAGGATGTTGAGTCGGCCCTTGGCTCGTGGTTATAGGCAGTTAGAAACAAAAAACAGACTGTCACAGGCCCTATGCTAATGGCGAAATCTAAAGATTTTGCAGAGCGCTTGGGCTCAGACTTTACCCCGAGCTCTGGCTGGTTGGCTAGATGGAAGAACCGGGTGGGCATAAAGTTTAAGCGGGCTCACGGAGAAAAAACTCTGCTGATGAAGCTGGACCTTGACCCTGACCCCCGACTTCACGTATATGTCAGGTCCGCTTATATGTCGGGTCAAACGGCTGGACATTAACCAACTTCAACTCAAGCAACAGCTAGAGAACACTCTGAGAGCGCAAACCTCAGCAAAGGAAGCCACAATATATCTTCCATGACCTGTACAAATCAGGCAGGAAGTTCTGCTAGCCAGGTCTATGACTACGAAGTTTCGCTTATTTTAGCGCCTGCTACCGGTCTCTGAGTGTGGAACGCATACGGCGGCGGAATGAATTGTTTGACAGGAGCAGGCCCTGATACCTCCATGCCCATGGATTCCACCTGAAGAAAATGCATCAGACAGTTCATAAAAAGAATAGGAGTTAAAGTGTGGAATGTACAGAACGAGATATTGCTAAGACAAGCAGACTGGCCAATTCTTTCATCTCATCTTCAATAAGGTATCTTAATGGTTTCAACCACTATAGTTGATTCCGTGACTGAGCCTTTCTACCCATTCTCTGCAGGATTCTGTTGAAGAGTAGTTTTACTTTGGTCAGTTGTACATATTCTCTTTCTAGTGTTATGTATTTTCATTCTATTCTTTCCCACATAATTCTGTAGCTTCTACCATTACATGTTTGAAAAATGTACAGATGATCTTACTCTTTCCTCCGAGTGACATGATCAAATCTACTTCTGCTTAGATGAATAAATCATGTCTTATATCTTACGTCTCCATCGGACTGGACATGTCATGTGTATGGACAAGTCGAGGATTCCGATACAACTGTTCTATGGAGAACTCACATCCTGAGTCGGCCAAAAAAGAGATTCAAAGACAACCTCATGACAAATCTCTAGTGGATGGACCTCCATCCCTGCCAGCTTGAAACTGCAGCCTCCGATAAAAAAAAGCGACGGCACAGAGCCGCCTCTACCGCTACCTCTGTCCCTGCCCTGACGTCTGGCGTTCCTTGCCCCATCTGTGGTCGCCTGTGCGCCTCGGATTTTGGTCTCCGAAGCCACATGCACATTCATATTCATCAAAGATGACAGCACAGTCTTTCTCGGCCCACGAGAGATCACCAAGAAGAAGAAATCTTATGCCTACTTCATGCTCTAGCAACTAATTAAAAAAAACATTGGGTGACTGATACCTCCAAGCATCAACCTCTTTTCCCGTGGAAAAAACATTGCACGGGATTAAAAACAGGTTTTTGTATGTTTGCAGAAGTACTACTGACACGTCTATTCAATGCAAGTTAATGGTGTAAGCTTACACAGTTCCCACGACAGTGCCAAAACCTTTGTGGGAGACAGGATGGAAAGCTCCAGGATGGTTGGTGGGGATCGATAGCAAAATACCGCTGAGGATCCTCTGCGGTGGAACTCAACGGTGTACAAAGGAATCAGTGCTTTAGTGGTGTATCAGTTGCTGGCAAATACGTCTGTAGCCTCAGCAGTCATATGAATGCCAACTTGTGTGTGTCTATGTGTTTTTGTAGGGTTTTTTGTTTATAAAAAATATATATTGTTTTTGTTGTGGGTTGTTTTTGTGTGTGTGTTTTTTTTTTGTTGTTTTTTTTTTTGGGGGGGGGGGGTATGGGCGTGTGGGTGGAGGTGTTAGTGATGGTGCTTTTTTTCTTGCAGTCTCACTTGTGTATGTACATGTGTGTGTTGCTGAGCATCTGGAGATGACTGATGAGGCATGTCTGAGCACGAGTCATTTCTACATGTTGGCCATGTATGGATTGAGCTGAGGGCACAAGTGATGGGAGCTCTGGTCTTTCGGGGCATCTTTACATTGCAAGTCATGGATTCCCTCTGCATCAGTCGGCACCATGGGCTCCACCTCTGCTGATGCTGTGCTAAGAGTGACAGTTCTTGACAACATTCTTGCAGGAGCTGTCATCCACCACTGGGCATCAAGAGGTTGGCATACTATTCCACACCGTGCCAGGCACAGTGATGCTGGAAAGTTTCACGAATCTACCATTACCAAGGAAACTGATATGATGTGGCAGAGCATCTTGCCAGATCTAACCCAGAGGAAGGAATTGCCAAGGGATGAAGCTGGTATCCTACTGAGACAAGCTGTTCAGTAAGATCATCATTGGAGAGGCAATCTTTCCATTCATTTCTGTGTATACTGCAAGCTGCTAAAACGATTTACAAAATCACAAGAAATACACCATCTTTCTAACCTTGTGATAATTGACCAGGAGTGGGGCTGTACATTAAGAGTGCACAGAGTGAAATACTTTATGTTCATGCCAATGGGGAGGAAATGAAAACAGTCCAAGTATTTTAGGAAATAAATGTTCTTTAATAATTATCATCAGTGCAAGCAAGCAAACATCCATCATCCACATAATTATCTACAATGTGAACAAAGGGGCAGTCAGCATGTACATGATACCTTTTTCACAAGCTAGCACGGGTCCAGCAAGCAAAAAAATCTTGCTTGTTAACTATCATGATAATGCAAAGCTTGACTTATAAATAAAAAGTTCCCCATTCCATATACAATGTACAGCAAATCATTCCTATCATTTGCTGTTGAATTTTTATATATTTCTTTAATCGGTAAAGAAAACTAATCAGCAATCACCATCTAAAGGCTTACTACCAATAATTATTGCACTTGTGAACAGCATAACATGTACAAGCAAAAGACAAAATGTTTAGAGAAAAATGAAGTAAAAGCCACTTTCAAATGAACAAAAATATTGTTTAAGGCTGCATGGAATGATTCATTGACCAAGACTGTCAGGTCTGTTGCAGGTGCAGAAGGGGATTTATTTGGTCTACAGCACATACACAGAAAACAAAGTGCTACAAAATGAAATTTTGTCAAGGATAAATCATGACTAGCATGGCTCTTCCCATTGAAAACCCTGACACCTCTACATGCACTGGAGCGTCTCCATTCTCTTTTCTGTCCTTTGTTGTCCAGTCCAGCCATCCACATCCACGGAGAGACACACTGTCCCTCTGCAGTCCCTTGCTTGACAAGCTTTGCTGACTGCAGGGGTCGATCAGGAGTTATCTTCCTTTCCTCGACGTCATGAAATTGCCCTACAAGAGTTACTTCCCTTTACCCATAGACTTGAAGTGTTGGTAGTAGGACATGGTAACATCTACCATCAAGTCCTGTGTGCACTCTGGCAGCTCGCCACTCACCCTGCCTGCAGATAGACAGAAGAAAGAAGGAAACTGTAGACAATAGGACAAAGCATTTCAACTCAGACAAAAAAACAGCACATAATGTACAAAAAAGCACAGTCGGGGGGGGGGGAATGGAATACCCTGTCCACAGAGTACAGAAGTCTGCACAACAACCTTTGAAATGACAGTATTCCAGCTGCAATGAAGAGCAGTTCTGTTTTTTCATGTGGCTCCTGTTCAATGCGACTTTACTGAGCTGGGAACTGACTCCTGAAGGTGAAGTTTGACAGAACGTATTTTTAATCTTGACTGTGCGGACGTCAGACCTGTACATATCCCAGCCAGTGCACAGGAGCTCATCATAACCATCAATATGAATCATACCCATCAATATGAATCATACCCATCAAGATTCTGCAGAGTCAGATTCATCTTGCATCTGGGACACAGTGAGACAAGCACTCTGCTCAAAAGTTTTCTAAAGTCATTCAGATTGGGCAAAATAGGAACACTGACAGTGGTTACAATTGGTAATAGTTTTGGGAGAATAGATGATCCCCAGAGCATGAATGGAGGACTACTTGTTCCTGGTACTTTACACTCCACCATTCCCCTGTCTTGTCTGGCATAAGTGTCTTGTCACCCTCCACTCAGTAAACCTTGTCTTCAGACAGGCAGACGGAGCTAAGAACGGTGAGGGGTTGGACACAATATGAGGTGTGGCAACATGGTTCTAGGAAGGAAGAGGGATGTCTGAGACAAGTCATTCATGAGAGCAAGGCAGCTAGAGGGAACCAACCTGGAGAGCCGCTGAAGATGGTGAAGGGAGGAACTACAGTCTCAGGTGGAAGCACCGTGTTGTCTTCGATGGCACAGCAGTCTTTCAGTACACATCGCCTTCCCTGGCAGACAAAAAAAAAAGAAGAAGAAAACTTTGTTCTTCAAAATTATCCTCTATCATTCTGCATAAGGCTAACATTCTTAAATGCTATTGGTTTCCTCATGCATTTGATATTATAATGGGCATTGTGAGATCAAATACATGATTATTATTTTTGTAAATGAAAGCAACCATTTTGTGATATTTCACAATGGAAAAAATGTTCCCTGCATATATCATTATCAACGCATGCTTATTACAAGCACCTTTGCCAACCTATTCACTGACCTTAAACAAAATTGTTTTAGTAAATAGTTCAAATGCAGCCTCCCAAAACATTAGTTTCATATGTTGCTAAAGCCATCCACAACAAGGGAGGCAACTCTGTTTAAAAATCTTGGTTCAGACACATGTTAACCCTTACCGTGGCGTCATAAAAAAGCCATCACTGTCCTTCTGTGGCAAATTAACAAGGACTTCGGAAGAAAAAAACGCACCACCTTACTTCTTTTCATCATTGCTCCTTAACAGTACAACTTACACAGACACAATGTGTTGGTGAAATGTTCAGAAATGAACCAACAACAACATAAAACAAGCACTGTCTTTCTATTTTCAATCTATATTTATTCATAATTTTTCAAACTGACAAAATTAGGAAATTTGAGGCATCATTAATTGGCCAAGCTCAATTGTACACAAGAATTTCCAGTGCTGAAATTATAAAGAAATTGTCTGAAGATGGTCTCATGATATGACATTAGGAAAAACAAATTATTTCTCATGCACTTTGTGTTCTCAAAATCATGATACATCATTAGGAAACCATGTGTTGTACAAAAAATCCACAAGGGTTATTTCCGGACACCTCCTGATACATTTATTATTTATATTATTTCTGTTCAGCTATGCAATACATGCTGACAAAATATGTTGCTAAAATGTTACTAATGCTCCAAGGAAAGAGAGGGCCCAACATTCTAAATGCCAAGTATAAAATCATGTATACACTAATTTGTCACCTTACATGCAAAAATATGTGGTATTCCAAAGAGAATCAAAAAGAGTCCAGTCAACTACAGAAGGAATATTTGAATGCTAAGGGTAAGTATCAAGGAAGACTGAACCATTCTCATTCTAAAACATCTGATTGTCTCATTGGCACCACCAGTGGAGGTGGAAGGGGTGGGGGAGACACCACCAGTGGAGGTAGAAGGGGTGGAGGAGGGACCACCAGTTGCTTCAGACTGCTGTAAGAATCTCTCATAATCAGTCCTTTTGTGGTATGCTTCAAAGCAAGGAGTCACACAGAGGGGCTTGTAGAGTAATATTTGGACAAGCTTGACTTGATGACGAGTTCAGTGATCAAAATGACTGCAAGGAACACGCACATTTCATCTTTGGTGACGTGACAGGTTTCCAGCTCAGCTGCGAAGTCGAGAGTGCAGCGATGGATTGGTCGTGCGGATCTTCTCAGCATACAGATTGGTCTGGTCAACCATCACTTCTACGATAGTCATCGATGAACAGTTTGAAGAAATTAATGGGCTCTGGATTCGAAGGCAAATTCACACACAGCTTCGACTCACCCGTGAAGGGGCATTGCAGCACTTCGCTCCTCTCCCTCGACCAGTCATTGTTTACATTCGTAACATTGTGATTGTCTTCGATCTCGCGATCAGTCATTCAGTGGGTGCCTGGGCGATGGGAGACAGATTGTTTTCATCAGGGATGCCTCTTCGAATTGCTAAGTCTACATTGTCATCACTGTCATAATCGGAATCTTCACTGAAGTCTAGAAACTGCACATCTTCGAAGACATTTCTAGGACGCCGGCGCAGAGCAGCCATTGCGAATTTCAACGTTCGCTCGACGCACAACAACAACGCCTAAATTTAGCTTGCAAACTCGTTCTCGCAAAAAATCAAGTGCTATATGATAGTCAAACCAAGGCCCTATCTCTTATCTCTAGGTAGCGACCATTCTCTGCAAGCTAAACGTGCCTATCATGTAGCTGTAGAGCTAAGACAACACATGGGGTATCGAGCGCGTCTTTATACGCGACTGCCACAGTGGCGCAGCTAGGCGGAGCGCGTCTCAGTACGTGACTGCCACGGTAAGGGTTAAGCTTGCCACAGACATGGAAACAATAACATCAACTCATCATATTTTGCTAATCTGAAGTAAAGACAAACAGACGGACAGACGGGCATGGGTGGACAGATGGAAGGACGTATGGAGGGATGGACAGACAGGATGGATAGTTGAAGGAAAGAAAGAAGGAAAAAAAGAAAGAACAATGACCATCACAAGAAAATCTTAAAGTTAAAGGCAAACAAGCAAATTCACACACATTCAATTACATTTATATGCTTTCATTCAAAACAAGCACACACACACACACACACACACACACACACACACACACACACACACATTTCTCTCTCATACACACGCATACTAACACAAACACACATATGCACACACACACATACACAATACATTGAATCTCTCTCTCTCTCTCTCTCTCTCTCTCACACACACATACACATTCTCTCTCTCTCACACATACACATTCTCTCTCTCTCACATACACATTCTCTCTTTCTTTCTCTCTCTCTCTCTCTCTCTCTCTCTCTCTCTCTCTCTCTCTCTCTCTCTCTCTCTCTCTCTCTCTCTCTCTCACACACACGTCATTCATGGATCTCCACCACACTACTTGACAAGGGAGAAGGCACAGAACTATGGGGTACAACCCCTGTACTTACAATGACACAGTTCTTCCCTATGTGAACAAAGGAGCCCACTTGTGCTGCATTTACAATGGACCCTTCCCCTATGTACACATGGTCCCCGATGTGAAGTGGAAAGAAAGCCACACTGAAAAAAAATGTAATGCAAAGTGAGACCCTAAAATTTAATATTTAATCAAAGTCAAGTTTTGGAATAATGACCAAAGACAAAAATTCACGGTTAAAAAAACCCGCATCACATTACTTCATACTCACATTATCTACACTTACAAACGTTCAGAGCACTTTAATGGTAAAGTAATGTTCTAGAAGAAATTAATGGTATGGATCGTTACAAAAAGTACAACAAGAGCAATCAATGTGCTGATCTGCATCAATACAATTATATAAACAAATTTATTTGAAGAGGACAATAGCTTTTTCAAACTACTGGTATCAGTAGAAATACCCCAAGGATGGATTCATCTTCGGACACACAGATATGATATAAACTTTGCATGGTTTAGAAGACATAAAAATCTCCTGTTATTGACCTTCAGCTGAACTTTATCATAGCTGGTTGGAAAAGTGCACATCATCGGTGCAACACGAAGCAAACTACAAGCATGTGTTCAAGATAGATATTACAGAGCAGTGCGTGAGCAAAGTACATGCAATCAGTCGCTTATGGAGTCAGTGACTAGAGTGACAAAATGTAATCAGTGCAGTCGTCCTGAGTGACCAAATTTGGATCATGTAACGTCACCCGTGCCTCATCACATCATCCTTGCTGTCTTCACGAGGCACACTCTGTGACTTTCCTAATGGAAATGGTGCAGTATAAAAAGTTGATGATGATGATGATGATGATTTATGATATGACTATGACAAGAAGATGACAGGAAGGTGGTGGTGGTGGTGGTGGTGGTGGTGGTGGTGGTGGCAGTGGTGGTGGTGGTGATGGTGATGATGGCTGTGGTGCTGCTGCTGCTGCTGCTGCTGCTGATGGTAGTGGTGGTGGTGGCAGTGGTGGCGGTGGTGGTGGTGGTGGTGGTGGTGGTGGTGGTGGTGGTGGTGGTGGTGGTGGTGGTGGTGGTGGTGGTGGTGGTGGTGGTGGTGGTGATGATGATGGCTGTGGTGCTGCTGCTGCTGATGATGATGATGGTGATGACTGTACATCCATCAGAAGAGCTCAAGAGGAAGCCACTCACCCCTTGCTGAACTTCTTGAATGCAGGATGGATGACAGCCTTCTTGCTGATGACACAGTGCCGACCAATCCTCACATTGGCCAGATCGCCTCGTATCACACAGTCCGTCATGATGATGGTCTGAAAAAACAGTCATATAAAATCTTGATGCATGACATATTTTTCAACCAGTAGTATCACATATTTAAGTCATTATGATGGTCAGAAGAAGAAAAAAATTAAACAGCATTACAAAACCTTGATCCTTGACATTCGTGACTGAACCCTACAAAACAGGCCATAAATGGAGTTTTGAATTTCAAAACAGAAGCTATTGTAGCATTTTAATGATGAGAGTTTAAGATTTCTAATGGTACCCAAATTATGTTTGTATCACAAAAATTCTGGAAGTCACAACTATTTGAACACATCTGCAATTAAACACAAAGCTGGAGAAATTTGCCATACAAGTTTGGCACTTCTGATTTGATCCAGCTTCAGAGTTTGTTTATGTCATGGATTTGCTTTGTTTGCTTAAACAGGCAATGCTATGAGGAAAAGTCCACTACAGGAAGAGAATAGAGATAAGCTTAGCTTCGATGCATGGGCGAGTTTGTTTGGCCTAAAATCTTGAGAGAATCGCGAGGGCTAGGCGTTTCCTACGTTCCTCGCTCATAAGGATACACTCGTGTGAAGGCAGGAGGCCGAGGGAGGTCCAGAGCTCCCTCGATGCTTCCCGCTGCAGAGATCCGGATGAGCCAAAATGGCAGAGACAGTGCAAGTTGGGCTGGTGTTAGGAGATAATAGTGCCTGTAATGTGCTTCTCAGAGTTTGAGAATGGAAAAGTGTACGTACACAGAAGTATTTGCTGTTCGAGTGTTAATTTTTACATTTTGAGGAGTAGGTGTGTAGGTAATTTCTGGACATACACTGCCAACAATTTTTTTATCGCTTGCAAACACACAACACCGTATACGTACGGTCTATGAACTATGTTCCTTGAATTGATCAAAATGAATCGAGGCATAACATTTTTGACAAAATTGTCTACAGTTGAACCTGGATTGCTTTTTTTTTTCGTTGAAAGAGTTCCCATGCCATTCGATATGACACCATGGTGTGTTCTATCAAGTGAAAAACTATGTGATATCTGTATTTCAGTTATTTTGTCTATCGGCAACTTTTTCACCAACTCTGGCGCCAGGACGCAGCCATTTTTTCCCACCTTGCCAGTTGATGATTGGCCGTTTTTCTAGCTGTAGCAGCATCTCACTCGCCTGACTAGCCATTCAGGGAGAATCTCGGGATTCTGGACCTAACAAACGCGCCCTAATATTGATACCTTGGCATGAGTAGAAGCCATCTTGCTGAGGGAAAAGCCTTGGTTGGGTTAATTAAATCCTAGTTTTCTTTTAGGTTTTGGGAAGCTGGGTTCATTAAACTAAAGGTAAGTTTTTACACACAAATGCTAATTTTCCTAGCAAACTGGCAACAGATTGATTCTAGAGGAGTAAATGTACCAGAAAATACCCAAAATAGAAAATGCACCTGGTTGACCCCAACTGCTGTTACAGGGCTGTGCCTCTTCTAAGCTTTAAAACTTCTAACATGACACAGTCAGTCATCACTATGGTCTGAAAATTAACATGCAAATCTATGCATGCCCACATGAACTCATGCATATCTGATGCAGGTGCACAAGCATTCTCGTGTAAATGATTGTATGCATATATATATGCACATATAATATTTGTTGTGCGTAGTTGTTGGCAACAATTTAATAAGCATACAGTTTGCATGCATGCATATGTGTGTGACAGTAAACATGAATGTACACACTATTTTCAACAGACTTTGATATCTGATCAGTTCATCCACAAACATCAATACTAACATATCATTTTCAAACAAAATTCTGCACATGTTTTGTTCAAGCAACTTGAGACAACTGCAAATTTAGTGGTGACACATGCCACAGCAGTTTCCCCTTCATGTCTTGGATGTCCAACTGTTTAAAGGTACCAACTTCAATGTCAAACTGGCTATTCCTCTTGCTAAGATTTCTCAAGATAAGTAATGCCATGAGAAAAACCAAATGGGTTGGGGTTGGGGGGTGGGGGGTGGGGGGTGGGGGTGGTGGGGGGTGGTGGTAGAAAGGGAACTTATAACAAAATCACTGTGGCTAGAAATGACATAATTTCAAATGATCTTTGCAAAGTCTGAGAGGAGTGGGGCAAGACAACCAAAATCACTACACTGTTTTACAGTCTACAGACAAATGAACTTTAAGTTGGACATGAAATCTCTCCACAAGACCACTTCAAAGATGGCCAAACCTCTTGAAAATGGTTTATCTGCATAAGTTTACCAAGTGGTGAACAAAGAAGAAAGTAGAGAGCAGATCCAAGAACACGTTTAGTCATATATATGCTATGTAGACCTGAGTATTTGATTTCCAACAACTTATATTTGATTCAATTCAGGGCTGACAGGTGCAATGAGAAGAAACAACAACTGAAAACAGTAAATTTGATCATACGTATTACAAATATAGGTATATACGTATACATTAGATAACAATTCGTAGGTCAAGTTCTCACTCATGATAGGTTAACCCCATAGGATTAGGAGCATATTGCCATTGTTATTAAGAGCAAATGCATAGGTGTTTCACAATTTTGAGACAACTTGCAATTTTTGTTCTTCACATTCAGACAAAACAAACTTAATTTAATAAGTGAAAGTTGTAAAAAAAGGTGTAAAACTAATTATCATCTTATATTAACAATACTTTCAAACTTATCAGTTATACTTTAAGATACTTCAATACATTTAGAGTGGCACATTAACCAAATTCTTGGGTAAATACTTTATCTATCCAGTGAAGATTTTTTGCATAGTATAGAATTTTATTAACAAAACAGGTGATAAATAAATGAAGTTGTGATTCAGTCCATTCTAGTTAACTAGAGACTTCTACTGGCGAAACTCGGGTTCAAAGAATGGATTCAGCCTTCCCTAGGGTCTAATGCTTCAAACTACAAGGAAAGATTATGGTGAGAAAAGCATTTGAAGTGAGTTGTTCCAGAGACTGCTAATGAAAGAAATGCCTGGGAGTTCTGCAGGTGAAATGAGATGACGTGGGTGGTATGGGTTCCTGTGATTCATCCTCTCCCAGGGACTAACAATATATTGCTGCATCCACAGAATTCAAATAACAGAGGGTATGAGTGACGCACACGGTGTCAAAGGATACTAACACTTGCCTTCTCACTCTTAGTTATGAGGACTTGTAGTGCTGTGAACTGTGACAGAAAGGACTACGAATGGTGTGAACTATATCTGTGACAACAAGGATTAACATGTGAGAGTGTGGGTGGGGGGGGGGGGGGGGGGGGGGGGGAAGGGGGGGGAGTGCATGCATTATGCGTTGATGATTGTGTATGTGTGCTGTGTGAGTGTGGTTGTTGATGTGCATGCCTGTCTCTTGATGGTCTTTCCTGTGATTGTGTTGTGATGCAGGATGAAGAACATGATGGGGGGGGGGGGGGGGCTTGTACATGTATATGTTATGGTTGAAGATCGGGTAATGACAAAATGGCACTCACCTTTCCATTGATAACAATGTTCTGACTTCCACACAGAACTGACTGTCGACTGACCTTGTTTCCTGAAGCCTGGAACACACACAAAATGCACAGTGTGCACCATTTGAAGGAAAAATGGATACAAATTCTCTGAGCCAAACGACCCCTAAACTTCATAACAATTTGGTGACTTTCTCTAAATTGCTGATGCTCATGCCATCTCAGGATTTTGCAAAACAGCGCTGCTTTTTGACCAATGAAGCAACAACAAAAAAGTAGTGGTTACTGTAACCCAAATGACCTTTTTTTCATTTCTGCTGACCCTACATCTTTTTCGGTCATGCGATAAAAAACCAAACCAAAAAACAGACAGTAAACAACAAACTGTGTGCTTTCCCATTTTCCCTGTCCTACAATGGCTACAAGCACTTAAGGAATCCAGTATTTAAGTAAATTTTTAAAAGGCATTTTCAGCGATAGATGAATTTAGATTTATGTTCACTCTGACCTTTTCCAGTCTAATCAAAATAAATAAATGAATGAATGAATGAACGAATAAATAAATGAATGAATGAATGAATGCATGCATTTTTTAAAAGAAGCTCAGGCTGACCTATGACCCTATTTTGGGGCCATGTTACCTTAACCAAAACTTTTTTTGGTCCTGAAATACCATCAATGATTCCCACAGCAGCAAACCTGCAGTGGCAACAGTACGGACAGTGAAGGAGAGGATGACAATGATGATGATGGGAGAAGGAGGTGGCAGTAGGGGAGGAGGGGGGGGGGGGGGGGGGGAGAGGAGGGGGGGGGGGGAGGAGGGGGGGGGGGGAAGGGGGAGGAGGAGGAGGAGGAGGAAGAATTGTATGGGATACATCAGTCCCTGCTGGAACATGTTAATCATTTCCAAGCAAATTTTTACCCCCACACAATACTTTAGTTTGTGCTATTATTGTCAACAGCTGTTATTTTTGTTTTACCCAATATGCTGTCTCTTCCAAAGGAGAGAGGCATCAGCTGTTTCCTTTGATACAAAATTACCACTAACGGATTTTAAATCAAGCCCATTTCTTAACTGATTTCCCTTACATTCAAATCAAAATGGGGATATTGTTGATATGTTTGAGAGAAAATCTTGGCAGACAGACTGCCTCACGTGCTTGTATCAGGGCACAGTTCCTCATCTCCTGAACTTTATAGGAGCTGGAAAGCATGTGTTAGAAAGAATTTATCAAATTATAGAACAGCAATTGACCTCACATGGACTATCTGGGACAAGTATGTGATTGAGCATTTTGAAATTGCTTCACATGTAATGTTCCCTAACACCAAACTCCTCCCCTTGCTGCTGTTCCCCTGCTGCCCCCAGTCACCAGTGAGGGGGCACTGCTTCTCCTAAACATTACATTTGCAGCAGTCATCAAGGCAATACGGCCCTGTTCTGAGCATAAACACCCTGAATCAAATGCTGTGGCTGGCCTTCTTGTGTGGCCCACCAGCTTGCTGTCATTCTCTCATCCCTCTCTTTGGACGAGTCCACTAGTGTGGCCCACCAGCTTGCTGTCATTCTCTCATCCCTCTCTTTGGACGAGTTCACTAAGTGTGGCCCACCAGCTTGCTGTCATTCTCTCATCCCTCTCTTTGGACAAGTCCACTAGTGTGGCCCACCAGCTTGCTGTCATTCTCTCATCCCTCTCTTTGGACGAGTCCACTAGTGTGGCCCACCAGCTTGCTGTCTTTCTCTCATCCCTCTCTTTGGACCAGTCCACTTGTGTGGCCCACCAGCTTGCTGTCATTCTTTCATCCCTCTCTTTGGACGAGACCACTAAGTGTGGCCCACCAGCTTGCTGTCATTCTTTCATCCCTCTCTTTGGACGGGTCCACTAGTGTGGCCCACCAGCTTGCTGTCATTCTCTCATCCCTCTCTTTGGACGAGTTCACTAAGTGTGGCCCACCAGCTTGCTGTCATTGTCTCATCCCTCTCTATGGACGAGTCCACTAGTGTGGCCCACCAGCTTGCTGTCATTCTCTCATCCCTCTCTTTGGACTAGTCCACTAAGTGTGGCCCACCAGCTTGCTGTCATTGTCTCCTCCCTATCTTTGGACTAGTCCACTAAGTGTGGCCCACCAGCTTGCTGTCATTGTCTCCTCCCTCTCTTTGGACTAGTCCACTAAGTGTGGCCCACCAGCTTGCTGTCATTCTCTCATCCCTCTCTTTGGACTAGTCCACTAGTGTGGCCCACCAGCTTGCTGTCATTCTCTCATCCCTCTCTTTGGACGAGTCCACTAGTGTGGCCCACCAGCTTTGATGTCATTCTCTCATCCCTCTCTTTGGATTAGTCCACTAAGTGTGGCCCACCAGCTTGCTGTCATTGTCTCCTCCCTCTCTTTGGATGAGTCCACTAAGTGTGGCCCACCAGCTTTGATGTCATTCTCTCATCCCTCTCTTTGGACGAGACCACTAGTGTGGCCCACCAGCTTTGATGTCATTCTCTCATCCCTCTCTTTGGACGAGTCCACTAGTGTGGCCCACCAGGTTGCTGTCATTGTCTCATCCCTCTCTTTGGACGGGTCCACTAGTGTGGCCCACCAGCTTGCTGTCATTCTCTCATCCCTCTCTTTGGACGAGTCCACTAGTGTGGCCCACCATCTTGCTGTCATTCTTTCATCCCTCTCTTTGGACTAGTTCACTAAGTGTGGCCCACCAGCTTGCTGTCATTCTCTCATCCCTCTCTTTGGACGGGTCCACTAGTGTGGCCCACCAGCTTGCTGTCATTCTCTCATCCCTCTCTTTGGATGAGTCCACTAGTGCGGCCCACCAGCTTGCTGTCATTCTCCCATCCCTCTCTTTGGACTAGTCCACTAGTGTGGCCCACCAGCTTGCTGTCATTCTCTCATCCCTCTCTTTGGACGAGTCCACTAGTGTGGCCCACCAGCTTGCTGTCTTTCTCTCATCCCTCTCTTTGGACAAGTCCACTAGTGTGGCCCACCAGCTTGCTGTCATTCTCTCATCCCTCTCTTTGGACGAGTCCACTAGTGTGGCCCACCAGCTTGCTGTCATTCTCTCATCCCTCTCTTTGGACGAGTCCACTAGTGTGGCCCACCAGCTTGCTGTCATTCTCTCATCCCTCTCTTTGGACGAGTCCACTAGTGTGGCCCACCAGCTTTGATGTCATTCTCTCATCCCTCTCTTTGGACGAGTTCACTAAGTGTGGCCCACCAGCTTGCTGTCATTCTCTCATCCCTCTCTTTGGACGAGTCCACTAGTGTGGCCCACCAGCTTGCTGTCATTCTCTCATCCCTCTCTTTGGACGAGTCCACTAGTGTGGCCCACCAGCTTGCTGTCTTTCTCTCATCCCTCTCTTTGGACAAGTCCACTAGTGTGGCCCACCAGCTTGCTGTCTCTCTCCCATCCCTCTCTTTGGACGAGTCCACTAGTGTGGCCCACCATCTTGCTGTCATTCTCTCATCCCTCTCTTTGGACGAGTCCACTAGTGTGGCCCACCAGCTTGCTGTCTTTCTCTCATCCCTCTCTTTGGACAAGTCCACTAGTGTGGCCCACCTGAGGAAGTCTTTCTGATGCAATTCCCTGACATAAATCATTAAACATTCCATTAAACTGAGATGACAGACAACAGGAAAGGAGATGGAAGCTAAATCAGTAAATGCAAAGAAAGGGGGAGAGGATTGAGGGAACTTTACATATTGTAACCATAATCTGCAATAGATATCAGCTTCTTGCAAATATTCATGAAAACATCACTTTTTCTCAGAATTCTAAGCTCTGCCACAAGGTAAAAGTTACCAGATGTATTCATCTACTAGCAGATATATTGACTGACCAATTATAATCACAAAAAGAACACACAGCATTTTGATACTGCATGACATAATTTGCAACTACAAATAAGAAGACATGTGTTACAAACAAGGACTCAGTTACAAATAAAGATGCAACAAATGACATCACCTGTGACAGCAATAGCACCAAATTAGTTTGACATTAAAAGAACAGCAAAGGGCAATTTAGCTTTCTACAAGTTACAATGGTACCCTACATGATGATTCTCAAATCCACCTAAAATATCATCTACCTGATAAATCAAGGGCGTATCAGTCTGTCAAGTCAAACTGAACACACTCATCCATTCATTTGCTCACGCAGCTCTACAACTAAGTGTGTACATGTGTGTGTGTGTGAGTGTGTGTGTGTGTGTGTGTGTGTGTGTGTGTGTGTGTGTGTGTGTGTGTGTGTGTGTGTGTGTGTGTGTGTGTGTGTGTGTGTGTGCGTGTGTGTGTGTCTGTGTGTGTGTCTGTGTGTGTGTGTGTGTGTGCGTGTGTGCGTGTCTCTGTGTGTGTGTGTGTGTGCGTGTGCGCGTGTGCGCGTGTGTAATTCGAGTTGATACATGACTCAAAGTCAAAGACAAAAATTGCATGTTTAAACTTGTTATTGCACTTTGTTTGCTAGCAAGTGGTGGTGGTGGCAAGACAATGCAAATAAAACTACAAAAACATTCTGTGACAATCTATGCACCCAGGATTAAAATAAGAAATTTTGAAGGAACCCCCCCCCCAGAAGTATAGGAGATGAATAACTAGTAATTTTTTTACATATATTTCATTTCGAAAATTGAAAATCTGCATTTTCCTTTGTTCTTAAAAGAATAAACTAGGTGTGTCCATAGTAATTTCAAAGACAATGAAAGAAGGTTGATTAATAATAATGTACTCTAATTTAATTTAAAAAACTCAATACTTTAACTACCGGAGGTAAAACATGGACGGCCGGATTCCAGAAGACAAAACAAATAATGATTACAAAGGTCACTGGGCGGTGTTGGAATCTCAGGTTTAGTATGAAAACAAGTGTTTCGGGCATAGCCCTTCATTGGTGATCATTATTTGTTTCGACTACCACCAGAATTTCTGACCCTCTATAGGTGTTAGAAAGAAAACATAACTATAGAGTGATATTGAAAATAATAGCAAGCAAACAAACAAAACCCTACATCAGAAAACGTACCTAAAAGAATAGCGAAATAAAAAGGCTGACGACAGCCCCCAGGGAGGATCGAACTCCCGACCCCTGGTTTACAAGACCAGTGCTCTAACCACTGAGCTATGGAGGCTCTGGCACACACACGCTCGAAATAAGAGAATATATAGAAAACTCAACTGGTGTTCTAAGTCATAAATTGAAATTACCACTATATTTGTATGAAATGTACAGAGGTAATTTATGTGTGTATTAAGCTGAAGTACTCGACCATTGCTGAGCAGAAATACTTCGGGTGCGCGTGACCGTCACCGTGAGATCACAAGTCAACTGTCGCAGAAATAGGTTGCAAATACTAGCAGTAGCACTTTGTATCTTATGAGACGTTAATCTCATAATTGAAAGCTTTGCTTCAAAATAGGGGGAAAACTTTAGCTTTTGTAACAAATTTACAAACATATCTTAACACGCACAGTCCGTCCAGCTAAGAACTCATCAATGCTTTTCTAATGATGTACGACTGTTACACTCACTGTGTATGATGTATCATTGTATCAATGTATGAGTCATTCGACTCTAGTTTGGTATTACTCCCGGCAAGTTTGTTCCTTACCAGATAGTTAAGATACATCAACAACGACTTACCGTTTCAATATACAAAAAAACCCCCCCCACCCCCCCCCCCCCCCCCCCCCCTTTGCCTTTTCCCCCTTTACGCATGGTGTATACAATATCGTCT
>JAWQFJ010007332.1:5000-15657 GCA_034096865.1 Theodoxus fluviatilis
AGAGCAATCCAAAGCAATCCAAAGCGATCCAAAGCACTCCAAAGCAATCCAAGGGCGTTTTCGGTATTATTTTTAAGTGATCAATGTAATCACACAGAAGTCGGTATCAACATTGGGACGAAAAAGCGGACCGTGTCTGGCTTTGGACACTGATATATTACACGAACTGACTGACTGGACGTTGTGAATGATTACAGTGATCACTGTGACGCTAGTACGAGGCTCAAAGAAGAGGAGAAGGAAACGGAAGGCTTCAGTTCATTTACACAAACATCAACATCATTCGCTACTGCCACATACACATGTATACATGTACCTGTGCTGTCCTCTACGCGCCTCAGCACGGGAGTGTTCTCACAACGTCGAGGTCATACTGAGGGTCACCAGGGCTGACGTTGGGGTCACGAACGTCAGGAGTCACGTCAACGTCGCAGGGGTCAGGGTTTGGCCACGTCTGCCTGGCTATGTTTGCTTTCTGTCTGCTGGCCTGAGAGGCTGCCCAGACAGGAGCTTATCTGTAGCAAGTCCGGCTTCTAGACAGTATGAAGCCGCATCAATGTCACGCTCTCTGAATTTGTTTGTCGTGAGATCCTGGCTGTGGATAATCAGTTCACTATGTGAAAGCACCAAAGGTCAATGTTCAGAGGTCACAGAGGTCAAGGACATTTGAAGAGAGAGAGAGAGAGAGAGTGAGAGAGAAAGAGAGAGAGAGAGAGAGAGAGAGAGAGAGAGAGAGAGAGAGAGAGAGAGAGAGAGAGAGAGAGTATTGGCTTTTAGAACCTATCTTTGTTGGGTTCGGATTATACGACCACGTCATCAAAGTATGTGTAGTAAGTGTTTGACAATCTCTCTACTGAGACTAGAGGAGGAAGTCACCACAAATCCGACACGAGCAGGTCTTCTGTAATTGTAGCTTTAAAAAAAAGATATGTGCAAGACTGATATGATACGTTCACATTTTACAGCGAGAACTCTGATCTGATATGGCCTCATGACATTCATTCCTCTTAATTTTGCGTGGCAAATGTAGACATGATGCATGAACGACGGCCTACGTATGGACACAAGAAAGGAGGATTCTGTTGAGGGTAGTGCGGACGTGGGAGGAGGGGGATTATGCGAGGAGGTAGGACGAGGAGGATGCAGGTAGGAGGAATGAAGACAGCAAAGAAGAATAAGACAAGACAAGAAAAGAAGGAGACAAGAAGGAGGATGAGGAGCAGGAGGAAGGATGAGGTGGAGGAGGGGGAATGATGAGGCAGGAGGAGTGAGTATGATGTACGGAGGTGAAGTCAGGAGGAATTAAAATCATACTAAGAGGAAGCAGAAGAAGCCGAAGAAGAAGACGAACAAAGAAGAAGAAGAAGAAGAAGAAGATATGCGACCTCTGAGCCTTTCCATGCTATTCAAAGGCACTGGACATAAACTAATTAGAGGTGGTTGGAGTGAGAGCGGGTCAAGTTTTGATTTCCCAAGCCAGTCGCCTTTGACAAATCGTGTAGAGAGACGCAGTGGGGTCTGTTCTCAGCCTAACCCACTGGAGGTGGTAAACATGACAGGGTGTTTTTAAAGCACGTCTGATCATGCAGCACTAGCAAGCTGGGTGGCACAAAGCACGTCTGATCATGCAGCACTGGCAAGCTGGGTGGCACAAAGCACGCCTGATCATGCAGCACTGGCAATCTGGGTGGCACCAAAGCGCAACGACGAAAAAGGGAATGAGTAACAATAAAGCAAAAGTATGCCAAAGTAAAGACAAAAAACCCTGATCATGGCATCACTGGCAATCTGGGGGGCCCACAAAGCACGCCTGATCATGGCACGCACTAAGCAAAGCTGGGTGGCGCAAACACGCGCTGATCATGCAGCACTGGCACATGGGTGGCACAACGCACGTCCTGCTCATGCAGCATGAGCAAGTGGGGTCCCAAAGCACGCCTGATCAATCGCACGCACTAAGCGAAGCTTGGAAGTG
This sequence comes from Theodoxus fluviatilis, assembly GCA_034096865.1. Taxonomy (NCBI): domain Eukaryota; kingdom Metazoa; phylum Mollusca; class Gastropoda; order Cycloneritida; family Neritidae; genus Theodoxus; species Theodoxus fluviatilis. The sequence continues at coordinate 6,976 of JAWQFJ010007332.1, forward strand.
GCACAACGGCACAGTCTGATCCTGCACACTGGGCCAGCTGTGTGTCGACACACACTCCTGTCAATGGCGCACTAGCAAGCTGGGTGGCACAAAGCACGTCTTATCATGCAGCACTAGCAAGCTGGGTGGCACAAAGCACGTCTGATCATGCAGCACTCGCAAGCTGGGTGGCACAAAGCACGCCTGATCATGCAGCACTAGCAAGCTGGGTGGCACAAAATTTGTCTGTTTCCAACAGGGAGACGCGTGGGCATCTCTAGTCGTGATGAACTGCATTAGGCGCGTGACGGGGAAGATTAGATAGTGCTGGCACAAGAAGATCGAAAACAGCTGCGCATATCTTCGCGCCCGAACACATTATCAATTGACTGTCTTCAACTGTCTCGGGATTAAATTCGCGACTACCAGTCTCCTATTCAAAACTCCTCGTGCTAAAGTGAAGACGAAAATATTTACATTGTCTCGTCCCTCCTTTTTTCAGCCAGCCGAAGGGAATCTTTCACTTTTGAATATTTTCTCTCTCTTTCATTTTTCTCAGAGGCGCGCTTATACTTAGTTTCAACTGTGCATACTCAATCTTTTCGCAGTTAATGTAAGGATCCTATGCAAGCTATACAAACATGTACATTCACATCTTGTAGTGTCATGCATGACATCCTTTCATGTCAATCCCTTTCATCCTTTTCATATTAGTATTGATTTTCCTTTCCCGGTCGTGGAATGTGGAAGAATTATTGGCATAATTAGAGCTGGCTGAAAAAAAACTATGCATTACTGGTCGATTGCAACGCTGCTTTTGCTGCCTTGATTAATGATGGTACGTCAATACGGCACGTGTTGACTTGCAAAATACGTCTTTCGCCACTTTTTCTTGCAGTTCTCTGCACAGATTGGTTTTCATATGGTCGTCAAAATATTGCTCATAGAAAAGAGAGATCTTGAAATAAAGTACATCCATGATCACAAAAAGGGGGAAAGAAAACACTTGACCTGTCCCTCTTCATCGTCAGCTCGACGCGCTGTCGACTTCAACGCCATCGAAAATCACTTGCCTTGGCCAGCGTCTTCAGCGGAAACTTAAAGGCACTTTAACTGGCAGCATTCTCAAACTGGAATGCCCACTACAAGGTATCTGAACTGCTGGTTTAAAGACCATACTTAATTTACGTGCAAACCACCAAGCCTCCTCCTCTCCCTCCTCCTACCCCTCCCCCCTCTTCCTCCTCCCTTCTCCTCTCCCCTCCTCCTCCTCCCCCCTCTTCCTCCTCCCTTCTCCTCCCCCCCCTTCCTCCTCTCCCCTCCTCCTCCTCCCTCTTCCTCCTCCCTCCTCCCTCCTCCCTCTTTCTCCTCCCTTCTTCTCCTCCTCCTCCCTCCTCCTCCTCCTCCTCCTCCTCCCTCTTCCTTCCTCCCTTCTCCTCCTCCCTCCTCCCTCCTCCTCGCTCCTCCTCCTCCACGCTCCTCCTCCTCTTCCCTCCTTCTCCTACCTCCTTTTCCTCCTCCTTCTCCTCCTCCTCCTCCTCCTCCTCCTCCTCCTCCTCCTCCTCCTCCACTTCTTCCTCCTCCTCTCGTCCTCTTCCTCCTCCTCCTCCTCCTCTTCCCTCCTCCCTCCTCCCTCCTCCCTCCTCCTCCTTCTCCTCCTCCTCTTCCTCCTCCTCCTCCTCCTCCTCCTCGCCTCCTCCTCCTCCTCCTCCTCCTCCTCCTCCTCCTCCTCCTCCTCCTCCTCCTTTTCCTCCTCCTCCTTCTCCTCCTCCTCCTCCTCCTCCTCCTCCTCCTCCTCCTCCTCCTCCTCCTCCTCCTCCCTCTTTCTCCTTCTCCTCCTCCTCCCTTCTCCTCTTTCTCCTCCTCCTCCACCTCCCCCACCTCCTCAACCTAATCAACCTCCTCCTCCTCCTCCTCCTCCTCCTCCTCCTCCTCCTCCTCCTCCTCCTCCTTCTCCTCCTCCTCCTCCTCCTCCTCCTCCTTCTCCTCCTCCTCCTCCTTTTCCTCCTCCTCCTCCTCCTCCTCCTCCTCCTCCTCCTCCTCCTCCTTATCCTCCTCCCCCCTCCTCCCTCTCCTCCTCTTCCTCCTCCTCCGTGCATTTACAAGCTTTTATCGAAACTACTCTCTGTGTGGCGATTTTTGCGTCAGGGCTTCTCTATTCCAGAAGCAAACCATAAAAGAGAATGACTGAAAAAATATGGATTCGGCCGTTGCTGAATGCTGTCCTTTTGAAACTTGCCCACGCTTCCAGTCACTGCTAAACTGTGGTGTAATTCTACGTGTCATGCATTCTGTGAACTCGAGTCAGTATTGACTCTAACTCGGTTCGCAATGAATTCGTAATAGACTTGACCCTTCGCATTACAGCATTGAGCCAAAAATAGTTCGTTCTGATACTATTTTTTCTCCACTTTTTACAGAAATCATTCAGAAGTAAAAACTTGTTTCCATTTCAACACAAACATTTTCTTTTATTGAATAAACACTTGTTTATTGCCTCAACAAGAGTAAGTTAAGAGTTTTGTGCGAAATAGTCTCAGAACTACTTTAACGGCGTATGTCAGGGAGCAGATCGGCTATCCCACAAGCCTCTCGTGTGACCTCCATTTGCATATTTCGGACGAAAACCTTCCATCACGTGATGTCAACTGAGCTAGAGACACGTTCGCCGGTAGGCGAAGTCTCTAGTGAACTGGAATGCGTGTCAGGTCGACTCCTTCATTCCTGAAATGTGTTGAAGGTGATAGTATTTGTTGTAAAAAGCTGGAAAACGCCAGAGCATCATGGGAGTTTCTAACTTTGGTGCCAGTTCCATTGACAAGGCCATTGCTTAGTTACGTCAAGTAGACAGGGCGAAATTGCTGTTAATGTGCCACTTGACTTTGCTTGGAGTTGCTCCCAGACTACCAAGTCGGTTCTCGTCATTTGTAGAAAATCGTAGAGAACCCTCCAAACGTACATAAGCCTGCAAGTGGGTGTGTGTGCGTGAGAGCACATCAGAAGGTAGGTGAAACAGTACAAGCCCCCTTGTATTAGGAGTGAGTCCTCTACGGACGTTAGTTACGACAGTGACTTGTACGCGTGAGAAGAGACCGAGGACGAGAGAGCGTGAAGACAGGCGAGAGAGCGCGGAGACAGCGACCGTGTCCTCACGGGATCGAACCCCGAGACTGAAGTGCAATTATGCTATTACTGGGCCCCATGAAACGTCCATGAGCCAACTGAGGGTGCTGGACGTTTCGCCCCATTTGCACGCTCGCCCCATCCACTTCGCCCCACAGTCTAGGGTTAGGGTTAGGGTTAGGGTGAGGGTTAGGGTTTGGATAGTGGGGCGAACCGGCAAGAATGTGGGGCGAAGTGGTTGGGGCGAACTTGCAAATGAGGCGAATCGTCCATGAGCCGAAAATGGGGCGAAACGTCCATTAGCCGGAACTGACCGTGTAGGTGTGAATATACACGTGCATGAATAAAGGTTTTTCGAAACGACTACCGTACTCGGATTTCGTCTTTCCCAGTGCAAGCTAGGAGAAACCCCGTGTCTTCGTAGACGTGGTAAAGGAGACGGTCGCAACATATTCGAGGGGTGACCACTTCTCGAGTCTTCCGACCTACCAGGGCTGTATGTTGAAACACCACTTAATCGCAAACCGTGCGACTTGCACACTCATGCGTGGGAGACGAGTCGCAAGATGAAAACAGCTATCGTTGCCTTTACTTATTTCCTCACCACTAATGCTGCTTTCATTCTTATCACCATTCCTTGTGACCTTTTCAATGTGTCAGCCCGGTAGACTGATCGGCTTGGGCTTGGTAAGAACGGTGATTTGCATAAGGCCTGGCAATGACCTATTCAAAAAGATAGCTTACGTCTAGTGGAGATGGACCGAGGCGGCTGATCCTGTATTTGATAACAAAACGAGGTGGGGGGTGGGGGTGGGGTGGGAGATGGGGGGTGGGGGGCTGTCCACGCCTTCACATGATGACATGGGGAGGCTTTTGATGGAGGCATCGACGTCAGCTTGATAACGTCAAACTGGGGGGCTGCAGTGATGTGCCTGGTACTGACGTCGTCTGAGGACGCGAGGACGAGAACGAGGCTTTCTGAACACCACGCCAAGTCGATGGGAGGCTGCGCAGTAATTGGACAGTCGTCTGTGTTGATGGAACCAATGCTCACTCTCCCCATCTCCACGAGTGCCACAAAATCCACTTCGACCGTAGCCAACCAGACGTTGAGTGTGTGTGGGGGGGGTGGGGGGGTGGGGGGAGGGGGAAGTGGGGAAGGGCGACGGGCGCTGTTGTTCCTGTCAAAATGGTTCCCGAGATCTGCGGTTTAATTCTGACAATGAAATAGTTTGAAGACGTACATGTATATGCTTGCACGAAATACATGACATTTTTGCTTTTACAGATTTGATGATGGACATAAACCTGTATCTATGTATGTGTGCATCTGTATACGTGTGTCTTCATGTGTGTACGCGCGCGCGCGTGTGTGTGTGTGTATGCGTGCATATAATGTGCAACTGTGTGACTGACTCTCTCTCTCTCTCTCTCTCTCTCTCTCTCTCTCTCTCTCTCTCACACACACACACACACACACACACACACACACACACACACACACACACACACACACACACACACACACACACACACTCACACACACACACACACACACTCGCTCTCCCTCTCTTTCCCTTTCTCTTTCTTTCTTTCTCTCTCTCTTCTTTCGTTTATATGTGTTTCTGTGCCGGCAGTACTTGCAGTGACAGAAGCCCCTGACATTTCTCTTCACAGTGTTGCTGAGTCTTTTTGATGCAGAGTCAGTTCAACCACATCTATCTCTCATCTCCCTCGCGAAACATGCCAGCTTTTTGTGTGCAGAACGAGTCTCAATGACTTTTCAATTACTTATGTGAAATCCATCATCCCGAGTGTGAAAAGGAAGATAACTCTCACAAAGTTCCAGAGGCATGCCTAGAGTTGTCTTCCCTGATTTTGCTAGCCATGCATAAAACACTTCTCCACTTTTCTCTCCTTACATCTCCACCCCCAAACCCTCACCCCCACTCCCCACCCGTCTCTTTCACTCTCCTCTCAGACCTCTGTCGTTATCTACTCCCTTTTTGGAAACCTTGAGCTCCAGAGGAAGAGGGCAGAGATGGAATGCAGGGAGGTCTGGAAGGAGGAGATCGAGGAAGAAAGGGGAGGAAATTGTAGAAGGGTAAATGGGTATGGAAGTCGGGGGAGGCGGGGGGGAGGGGGGGGGAGGGAGGGCGTGGGAGGGAAGATGGATGGGGGTGTGGAGGTGGAGTGGGAGGGTGCGTCCCACAATGATGGCGGCCCTGAGATCGTTAGCGCCATCTTGACTTCCTCTCCAATCTCACTTCACATCGATCTGCTCGCACGACGTCGAAACCAGCGCATATGCCTGGAGTCGGAGTGCAATGCTGGCCAGGAATATTGGTTAATGGGATTATCTCTTTGATCAGAGCAAATAGAGCCCCGCGTTGACGTGAAGTTACCGAGTCAAGGTCACGGAGAGTGGTCTCTTTCCACGCATTGGGATCTCGGTTAGGTCCTTGTTTTGGCAGGCATATGTGTCTGCGGGGATCTCTGGGTGAGCTGGCCATGTAGGTGAAGCAGATGCCTGTATATCTGCGAGACGTCCAACCATTCTGATGCACAGAATGGTGCCATGTTAGCGCAGCTTGAGAGTCTTCACCATCACAGAAAGGAAACAGGCTGAATTCGATTCAAAGACTTGACCCCACATTTGGTCAAAAGGGGAAACAAGCTACAGATTTTGAGTAGGTACATGTTCATGTAAAGTAAAATTTACTACACCATCAGAGATTATGACAGGGATGATGACCATAACGACGACGACAAATATAGCACTCACCACCGTAAGAATGACAACAACATCTATGCTCTCTATTTTCCCGCGGTTCTTCCAATCCGACAAATGCGGTAACCGAAACGACAAGATCCCATGCAAATTTCACATCCAGGACTCGCATGGCCGTGTTTTACTTCTACTTTCACGATTACTTTTTAATAAAAGACCAATCCTAATTCATGTTCACGTTAATACATAAACTGCGTGTTAATGGACAGATGGTGGAATAACAGAAAATAATGAAAGTGTTCGGGCAAAAGAGAAAGGCTAAAGGCAGGCAGGGGAGGGGAGTGGTGGCTTGTGAATGGAAGGGGGGTTAAGGATGGGAATGGAAAAAAAACCATCAGCGCATAACAAGCCTCGAAAGCTAACTACCACTTTCAAAAGCAGAATTGATTGGGAAATGTTTATAAAGTTGTTTGGGTGGTGCACAGGTCAGGTATTGATCATTCTCAGCTTTCGCTTGCAGGTCATCAAAACATCCCCACTTTGATTTTTCTACCTCTAATGACATTGTCAGCCATCGATCACTCTGTGAAAAGCTGGAATGGCCGTCGGCTTTACAGCTGGAGGGGAGGGCTGTCTCTCTCTCTCTCTCTCTCTCTCTCTCTCTCTCTCTCTCTCTCCCTCCCTTCCTCCCTCCTCCCTCTCTCTCTCTCCCTCTCTCTCTCTCTCTCTCTCTCTCACTCTCTCTCTCTCTCTCTCTCTCTCTCTCTCTCTCTCTCCTCCCTCCCTCCCTCTCTCTCTCTCTCTCTCTCTCTCTCTCACACACACACACACACTCTCTCGCTCTCTCGCTCTCTCTCTCTCTCTCTCTCTCCTCTCTCTCTCTCTCCCACCCTCCCTCCCTCCCTCCCTCCTCTCTCTCTCTCCTCACTCTCTCTCTCTCACTCTCTCTCTCTCACTCTCTCTCTCTCTCTCTCTCTCTCTCTCTCTCTCTCTCTCTCTCCTCCCTCCCTCTCTCTTTCCCTCCCTCTCTCTCTCGCTCTCTCGCTCTCGCTCTCTCTTTCTCTCTCTCTCTCTCTCTCTCTCTCTCTCTCACTCGCTCTCTAGTTCCTTGTACGGCAGTCAATACCTGGTGAATGCCTTTGAACGTGGAAAGGTGTGAATTCTGAAGAATTTGGGGGCTCGGAATAAGCGACACTAATGTCAAGTATCTCGAAGGTTAGACGCCAGGCGTCCGATCTTCATCAGATGGTAGGAGCCTTCTGAGGGTTAATCACTAGAAACCATCTGAGGATTAATGACTGGAAGCCTTCTGAGGGTTAATGACTAGAAACCTTTTGAAAGTCAATGACTAGAAGCCTTCTAAGGGTTAATGACGTTGTGGGCAAAGGGGCATCACTCTAGCACCAATGCTCAGTCTGTTTACTTGGAAAAGAGTGAATGACCAGCGTGGAGTTACGCAAGAGTTGTACTCTCCTCACGAGACAAGACAGAGCAATTGGAGCTGTTTGTGCACAGCTGAACAGGTTTTTTTTGGGGGGTAATACGCGAAGTATATACGTCAGCCGTCGTCGATGCGAGAAACACATCGATTTATCATCCCATCCTTATTCCATGTGCTCGCGTTTCTGTCGGGCTCTATGCACTTAGATCAGTTGTTGCGTGACAAGTTTATTTTTGATAGGGCGGAGAAAACGACGTGGATATGTCACTACGTCAAAAGGATCACTGAATTCAGCTTCACACTTTGAAGCAACTGACGCAGTGTAATTTACAATGTAGCATTGGAACACAAAAACCTAAAAATGTCATCGGCAAGGTCGGTCTTACACAGCGATTTAAACAGTAAGTGTGAATATGTACGAGCGTAATACCGAATTATGGCTGTATTTGACACATGACATCCTCGCCACCCGTTATACCTGTTGCGATATTTCGATGGGCCTGATTAGATTTCATCTAGTGTTTTGAGATTCCTTGTTTTCTTTCCACTTTGTGTAAATGGACCCCAACTATTTCACAATGTAGGGTGCTCTGTACGTGTATTGTGATGTATTGTAACGTTTTCCATGGTATTTACTTATTATTATCCTTTGGTTTGGTTTGTGTTTTGTTGTTCAATTCTTCACATAAAAAGAGTAAAATAATGTAGAGTTCGAAGACTAGACACACGAAAAGACGTTCGTGTGTATTTCGTTTGCAAACATATGTCATTCTTCTTTACAGTGCTTTTGTATAGTATTTTAATATATATCTCCTCATCACTAGTTTTTTCGTAAATAAACGGTATTCATTTTTAACGTTTAATCATAGCGCTGCGTCTAACTACTTTGGTGTCAATGTTTTCAGACAACCTATGATTATCCAGTTTCCACTAGGAATACGACCTAATGTTTCCTGTCATATACTTACTGTGGGTTGTGATAAATCGCTATGTTTGTCCATGCAAGATACATAGAAGTAAACCAATATTATAAGAGGAGGCTCTTAAAGTTTTACCTGCAAATGTTTTGACGAGATAGATGATGAATTGGCTTGAAAGTTGAGGAGGCATTTGCAGGTGCTTGGAAACAACATTCTTTCGGACCTGCAGACGTATCGTCCTTAATATGCATCGTGTAGTGAAGTCAGAGTATCCCCAGGGTGTTTGGTCGTTTGTTTGTTCTTTCGTGTATTTGTTTTGTTTGTTTGTTTAGTTGCTTGTTTGTCAGGACTTAAGACCACATTCAATGATCTTACGATCTTGATGATTTTTTACATCAGTCAATGTGCCTTGGCTCGTACTAAATAATCCACACGCACACATTCACCGCTACCACACACCAACACAGACACGTAGCAATGAGAGAGAG
>JAWQFJ010007333.1:0-15000 GCA_034096865.1 Theodoxus fluviatilis
GCCTCTCTCTCTCTCTCTCTCTCTCTCACACACACACACACACTCTCTCTCTCTCTCTCTCTCTCTCTCTCTCTCTCTCTCTCTCTCTCTCTCTCCCTTCCTCCCTCCCTCCTCCCTCTCTCTCTCCTCTCTCTCTCTCACTCTCTCTCACTCTCTCTCTCTCTCTCCTCCCTCCCTCCCTCCCTCTCTCTTTCCCTCCCTCTCTCTCTCGCTCTCTCGCTCTCTCTCTCTTTCTCTCTCTCTCTCTCTCTCTCTCTCTCTCTCACTCGCTCTCTAGTTCCTTGTACGGCAGTCAATACCTGGTGAATTCCTTTGAACGTGGAAAGGTGTGAATTCTGAAGAATTTGGGGGCTCGGAATAAGCGACACTAAGTTCAAGTATCTCGAAGGTTAGAAGCCTTGCAAGGACCCAGGCAAGTCCGATCTTCATCAGATGGTTGGAGCCTTCTGAGGGTTAATCACTATAAACCATCTGAGGATTAATGACTGGAAGCCTTCTGAGGGTTAATGACTAGAAACCTTTTGAAAGTCAATGACTAGAAGCCTTCTAAGGGTTAATGACGTTGTGGGCAAAGGGGCAGCACTCTAGCACCAATGCTCAGTCTGTTTACTTGGAAAAGAGTGAATGACCAGCGTGGAGTTACGCAAGAGTTGTACTCTCCACACGATACAAGACAGAGCAATTGGAGCTGTTTGTGCATAGCTGAGCAGTTTTTTTGGGGGGGTAATACGCGAAGTATATACGTCAGCCGTCGTCGATGCGAGAAACACATCGATTTATCATCCCATCCTTATTCCATGTGCTCGCGTTTCTGTCGGGCTCTAGGCACTTAGATCAGTTGTTGCGTGACAAGTTTATTTTTGATAGGGCGGAGAAAACGACGTGGAGATGTCACTACGTCAAAAGGATCATTGAATTCAGTTTCACACTTTGAAGCAACTGACGCAGTGTAATTTACAATGTAGCATTGGAACACAAAATCCTAAAAATGTCATCGGCAAGGTCGGTCTTACACAGCGATTTAAACAGTAAGTGTGAATATGTACGAGCGTAATACCGAATTATGGCTGTATTTGACACATGAAATCCTCGCCACCCGTTATACCTGTTGCGATATTTCGATGGGCCTGATTAGATTTCATCTAGTGTTTTGAGATTCCTTGTTTTCTTTCCGCTTTGTGTAAATGGACCCCAACTATTTCACAATGTAGGGTGCACTGTATGTGTATTGTGATGCATTGTAACTTTTTCCATGGTATTTACTTATTATTATCCTTTGGTTTGGTTTGTGTTTTGTTGTTCAATTCTTCACATAAAATAGAGTAAAATAATGTAGAGTTCGAAGACTAGACACACGAAAAGACATTCGTCTGTATTTCTTTTGCAAACGTATGTCATTCTTCTTTACAGTGCTATATCTCCTCATCACTAGTTTCTTCGTAAATAAACGGTATTAATATTTAACGTTTAATCATAGGGCTGCGTCTAACTACTATGGTGTCAACGTTTTCAGACAACCTATGGGTATCCAGTTTCCACTAGGAATACGACCTCATGTTTCCTGTCATATACTTACTGTGGGTTGTGATAAATCGCTATGTTTGTCCATGCAAGATACATAGAAGTAAACCAATATTATGAGAGGAGGCTCTTAAAGTTTTACCTGCAAATGTTTTGACGAGATAGATGATGAATTGGCTTGAAAGTTGAGGAGGCATTTGCAGGTGCTTGGAAACAACATTCTTTCGGACCTGCAGACGTAACGTCCTTAATGTGCATCGTGTAGTGAAGTCAGAGTATCCACAGGGTGTTTGGTCGTTTGTTTGTTCTTTCGTGTATTTGCTTTGTTTGTTTGTTTAGTCGCCTGTTTTTTTAGTTGCTTGTTTGTCAGGACTTAAGACCACATTCAATGATCTTACGATCTTGATGATTTTTGACATCAGTCAATGTGCCTTGGCTCGTACTAAATAATCCACACGCACACATTCACCGCTACCACACACCAACACAGACACGTAGCAATGAGAGAGAGAGAGAGAGAGAGAGAGAGAGAGAGAGAGAGAGAGAGAGAGAGAGAGAGAGAGAGAGAGAGAGAGAGAGAGAGAGATTACATGCGTGTTTTTCGCTCAACTATTACAATACACCCAACACCTGAAGAAAACAGAGAACATGGGGCGCCCCATTTCAATGTTTTCAAGCCAAACCAACAGTTTGTTTTTGCGTCATGGATGCTGTGCCGAAAATACAGTTGTACGGATGCCTACAGGGACGAGGTGGAGTGTTGTTTGTGAGGTCTCTTTTTCCCTCTCTGGAAGAGTGCGATTGGAAACGGAGAAACCGGGATCTGAGGAAGACAGGGCGCCGCAACCAAGGAGGATGAAGAATCGATGGCCTCCCTGCCTCCCTAGCTGCCTCACATTCGTTTGTTTTCCTCTTTCCGGCCTCTGCTAATTTGCTCTGGGAACAGACGTAGCCCGTAGCCAGGATCTGAGAGAGCTACTTGGCTCTGCTGCCTGGCTTCCCAGGGAAACCATGCAAGCTGGCCATCTGAGAGAACTACTTGGCTCTGCTGCCTGGCTTCCCAGGGAACCATGCAAGCTGGCCATCTGAGAGAGCTACTTGGCTCTGCTGCCTGGCTTCCCAGGGAAACCATGCAAGCTGGCCATCTGAGAGAGCTACTTGGCTCTGCTGCCTGGCTTCCCAGGGAAACATGCAAGCTGGCCATCTGAGAGAGCTACTTGGCTCTGCTGCCTGGCTTCCCAGGGAAACCATGCAAGCTGGCCATCTGAGAGAGCTACTTGGCTCTGCTGCCTGGCTTCCCAGGGAAACCATGCAAGCTGGCCATCTGAGAGAGCTACTTGGCTCTGCTGCCTGGCTTCCCAGGGAAACCATGCAAGCTGGCCATCTGAGACGCAAGGAAGGGGTGGGGGTGGGGGTGAGGGTCATGGCTGGTGCTGGGGGAGTGGCAGAAATAAAAGACAATTGGGAAATGGGAAGTTGGGGGGCGGGGGGTGGGAATAGGGGGTGTCTAGGGTAACAAAGAAATGCACACTCATGAGGAGGGGAGGTTGTGAGGTGGATATTGACAGTAAAGTGTAAACTACAGTGCACCCACACGGATGAAATCTGTGCTATTTAACGTCATGCAAGAGCAGCTTTTACCCATGGAGAGCGATTCGTCTATGGAATGACAGTATATGATGCGACAGATATGTTAGAGGATGGGAGTGGATTTGATAGAGAGAAGAAGAGGGAGACAAGGGGGAGATGGCTTTCACTAGATTAAATCATTTCAAGCCATAGATATGACAATAGTTCAGTAGAATTATGTAAGGATCGTGCACATTAACTGGGAGGGGCAGAACGAAAAAGAAGCCTAAACTATTTGGATCCATGAATGTAATTATGGAATGGTGTCTTCCCACTCTGTGCTTTTTTACGTTTTTTGTTTAATCTTTTTATCCTATTGGTCTACTGAAAAGTTAATGGGTAACTTTGTTAAACTTCTGTACATGTAATTTTTGGTTGTTGTAGACTTTATCGTGTGATAAGCGCAAAAGAGAAATGGTTTTGACGTATTTGTTTGAGCCTGATCTTGTAAATGTCGGGTGCTTCGTGCAGGCATTTCCGCACTCTTTTGAAACGCCGTGGCCTTCACCCTCACCGCCACGGTCTACATTAAGGCAAAGACCAACACCTCATGACTGACTCAGCATTGCCTGCTGCACGCCATCCCCTTGTCTACTTTCTCACTCTCTAATTCTGATAAGCTATTCCAGGCATCATATTTGTTTTATTTGTACCCATTATTATACACTCCGCTTAGCAATTAACCCACCCACCCCTCCTCCATTTCCATTCCTCGGCTTATCTCCACCCTATCATTTCCTTCGTTCCATGAGACTGCCTTGCCTTCCTCCACCTGACTGGGAATCCCATACCCTCCTTCACTAACTCATCACCTACGGCCCTATTCCCTTCGGCTTTGACCCTTTTCTACTTCACACCTACCTCCTTCTACCCTTTTAACCCCCATCCCCTCTCCCAGTCCTTTTGTCGTTCCATCATTCCGTGATATTGCAATTGCCTTCCTAAATCTGCATCTAATCTGTCCCATCTCCTTTTGCACTTTCCCACCAGCCTCCGACTCCATCCCCCGGACTTGAATGCTACTGTTTCCCATCTCCCCCCCACCCCCAGTCCTCCTTGGCTCATTTATCCCTCCCCCCCCCCCCCCCTCCACCTTCCTTCTTCATGTCATTATTCCATGATGCTGAGTTGCCATTCTCTGTTTAGTGTGCAGCCGCTACCTTCTTTCTATCATTAACGATTTCCCATATATCGCCCTTGACCCTTACCCTTGACCCTTACCCTCTTCAACTTTACATGCGCGCGCGCGCACACACATACACGCACACACGTACACACACACACGAATACACACACACGTATACACACATGTACACACAAACGTACACACACGTACAGACACATGTACACACAGAGACACACATACGCACACACAACCGGACAGACGCACAAGCACATGTACACACGCACAAACGCACACACATACACACACACAAAGGCACACACATACTCCCATCCACATTCACACGCGCGTGCGCGCGCACTCACACATACACACACAGACACGCACGCACTCACACTCACACACGCACGCGCGCGCGCGTGCGCGTACATACACGCTCACACACAAATACACACACATACACACACGCACACCTTTGACCACATGCCTCCCATCGCCTACCCCCCACCCTCACTCCCACTCCCACCCACCCCACCCCCACCCCCACCCTCACCCGCAACTCCCATCTCTCACCCAAAGCCCTTTGTCATTACGTCACTCCGTTATTCTGCATTGTCCCATCGCAATGTCCTCTCACGCACTATCCCCTTCACTCTGTCCCATATGATCTCCATTCTCTGCTCCTTCACCGTAACACCTCCTTCCCCTTCCCCACACTCCTTCTCTCTCCCTTCCCCAGGGCCCTTGTCACTACTGCCTCCTGTGTTTGCCTCCGTGCCTCCAGCTTCAGGTCCCGATCATCCCTAGTTGCCCCTACTTGGCCGCAGATTTATTTGTGATTCTGTGGTTGCGGAATGCGCGTCGTGTAGGTTGCTAAGCAACCGCCTCATCAGTTGGCAATGCGCCATGCCGTAAATTGTCCACTGGGATGCTAGTGCGCATGGGCCAAGCTTCCGGTGTGTAGTGCACAGCTGCATATTCTCCCATTTCCTCATGCTTGCACAAGCGTTCCTGTGGTACGTATCGCAAGTCTCCACTTCTTTTGAGTATGTGCATTTGTGTCCTTGTGTATGCGCTCGAACACGCACGCGCGCGTGTATGTGCGTGCGTGCGTGTGTGTGTGCGTGCGTGTGTGCGTGTGTGCGTGCGTATGTGTATGTATGTGTGTGTGAGTGAGTGTGCGTGTGTGCGTGTGTGTGTGTGTGTGTGTGGAGTGTGTATATTTGGGCATGCGCGCTTAAGTGTGCATGCATATGTTTGACAAAAAGTAAGTTTCAGTTGTGGGTTTAGTCACGTGACTTCAAAACATGGTGATGGTTTAAAAAAGCATTTCAGGTAATATATTAAGAATGACTGAAGTTTGATTTAGATAGATTGACATCTACCGGAACTTCAATGCCTGTAATCATCGAAGCAGTCATATAGACTAGTTATAACGCATACTTCATTCAGGGCTCGGACGTTACTCGGTTTGCATCTCTCTTTGGCATACTGTACCATAGCGCTTTCTTTATTCAAGCTCTTAAACTTTGTCCATTCCAGATTTTATATAATCATGCCTGCCTTTAGTGGTCATGATGGCCTTTTTTGGAGTGTGATAAACTTAAAGGTTTTACTTCCGAATATCCTTGCTGTTTAGTGGAATTTGATCTACACAAGGCGTAGTCGAGAAGACAGTTTCTGTCCTGGCACCATTGTCAGCTGTTACCGGCATGTATGTAAAGGCGAACCCCCTGCTTAGTGCTTTGGAAGCATTCAGACAGCAGGCTGCTCGGTGTGCATGCAGAATGGAAACCACCCCTAGATCTTCTGCAGCTCTGGCATTTCCAGGATGAAGTGCATGTAGAACTGCTGTTACCGGAGAAGAGAGCTGGTGGCGAACATACCCGATGCACTTGTCTCTGAAGATAATGAGCTGGTGTGTGTGGTTTTACATACTCATTTTGGATTGTCATAAAGATTGGCTGGTCATTAATGACAGAGACAAGTTAGAATTTTCGTATCAATATTTAAAAGCTTTTCTAAACCCAAAAGAAAAGCTTTAAAACCAATGTATGTAACACACAATATTATGTGAGTAAATTGACTTCAGACGTTTATGCCTGTTTCTCCATGAACATGGCTTCGGGGGAAAATTAGTATACATTGCGGTCATATTCGTTTACTGACAAACTGGCGAAACTTATGAGATTATCATGTTGACTATTCATTCTGAAGGCCTCCATGTTTACAGAGGCGTTGTCACGAAAACAGGTCCTGAACAGAAACACGCGAAGATCTGATTACCGGAAGCAATCACGGATGTTGTTGTGAGCTACGCCAGGCCACGTGGTCTGAATGAGAAGTTGAAAAACGCTTGTTTGAGGATAGCGGCTGAGAAAAGATATCAGCCGGATCTAGGTCGGTCTTGCATCGATTTGTCTTGGGTAGAGGCTTCGGCTTGGAACTTTCCCTTTGTGCAACCCCACTGTCGTGTGCGAAGCTGTCACTTGGCACTTCCGGTTCTTCGAACGGTGCCGGAAGTATAATCAGACTATTCTGTTTCGCCTGTGCTTTAGTCTGGCATGCGTTTCCTTCTCAGAAGGAGGAGGAGAGGAAAAAAGGAGTTTCATGATTATCCGTTTATGAGCCTCGTAAACAGGTCTCGCTAATGGAATTCCTCCCGGGCCATTTGCTAATTGATGAGGGACTTTGAGGACACCCGGTGTGCCTCTGTCAAGACTCACCTTTTTTATTTTTGGCGAAGTTCTAATCAACTTAGCTCGAGTTTTCCTTCCGTGGCTGGCAAGGAGAGAAACGGAATCGCCGAATGACCGCACTCCCCACGATCTGAGGCACCCAATCCGATTATCACGGGAACAGACCGTGGTTACGGCAGATCAATTTTCCTTTCAAACGACCTGCCGTGCTGCCGCCGTTTTTGAAGTGGGGTCGTCCGTGCAGAGGAGAACTTAAAATTAGGTTTGCGAACCCTTGGGCCAATACGGGTGGGTCCGAGACAAGGGTGTAATCGGAGTTTTGATGGCTGCCTGCACGCCCTCTCCCTCATTGATTTTGCGACTACCACTGTGGGCAGGAATGTCGAGGCTCTTACACAGGCGCTTTCTGTAGCGACCGCTGTCTTCGGATGCACCAGAACGGTCTCCAGAAGTTATGCTGCTAATTTGGAGGCCAGGCGGCCAGACGTTCGAGATTAGGAAAACTTTTTTTACAGAGCAGCGGTGCTCAGCATGAGTCTTGCTCCTTGCTCGCTTACTGCACTGTGAAAAGAGAGGAGAGAGAGAGAGAGAGAGAGAGAGAGAGAGAGAGAGAGAGAGAGAGAGAGAGAGAGAGAGAGAGAGAGAAAGAGAGAGAGACAGACAGACAGGCAGACACACAGACACACAGACAGACACACAGACAGACACATAGACAGACACACAGACAGACACACAGACAGACAGACACACAGACAGACAGACAGACACACACACACACACACACACACAGACAGACAGACAGACACACACACAGACAGAGAGACAGACAGACAGACACACAGACAGACAGACACACACACAGACACACACACACAGACAGACACACACACACAGACACACACTCAGACAGACACACAGACAGACAGACAGACAGACAGACACACAGACAGACAGACACACACACATACATAGACAGAGAGACAGACAGACAGACACACAGACAGACAGACAGACAGACACACAGACAGACAGGCAGACAGACACACACACAGACAGACAGACACACATACAGACAGACCGACACACAGACAGACACACACACAGACAGACAGACACACAGACAGACAGACCGACACACAGACAGACAGACCGACAGACCGACACACAGACAGACAGACAGACAGACAGACCGACACACAGACAGACAGACAGACAGACAGACAGACAGACAGACAGACAGACAGACAGACAGACAGACAGAGTGCGAGATTAGGAGGGGAGGGGCAAACCGACCGACAAACAGGCAGGCGGAGATGTAAGCAGACAGTCAAACACTCAAACACACAGTCAGACAGACACGTAGACGCACTTTCAGAGACACACACAGTCACAAAAACACACCCATACACATACACAAACAGAGACACATATGCGCTCACCCATGCACGCACGCGCGCGCGCGCACACACACACACATATTTGGAAAGACCTGTACATTCACATACACGGGCGTACGCATGCACACATATATACACGTTCGCATGCACGCGCGCCCGCGCCCGTACTCACACTTAGACAGAGGGACGGAAGAACATATGGACAGATGAACCCAGAATTAAAAGATTGACACATGTATGCATAGCAAGATGAAATTTACCGTGGCCTCGTAGGTTTCTGGCTTAACGTCCAACAGAAGAACGTACAGTATGCGACTTCCGAAACAATTTGACTATCTTGTTTCCCAGTACTTGTAGCGGATCATTCCAGCTGGAATTTACAACATACCCATGTAGCTGTGACAAATCAGCTTCGCTCGTTCTGTACCGTCTATTGCCTGTCTTTCGTCCTACTTGCATTGAGAACGAACCTCTCTTGCACGGTTCTCTGCTTCCATCAATCAAAACCTTCTTGCCGCGCAATGGATTCTTGCTGCGCTGGCGGTTTTCGTACGGTCTAGCAACGATGAAAGAGCCCCCGCCACAATCGAAGTATCGATCACTACGGGTTTATAGACAGCATCTTCATGCTAGGGGATGTTATGGGTTTGGAGAGGCTTGGTACAATCAAGGAGTTGGATGTAGGAAACTCTTTCTATGTCAGCTAGAACAGAGACTAAAAGATTGCTATAAACAGGCTTGGGCATCATCTGTAAAAGAAAGCAGCCAACTAAGCAAGTATTTCCTATTTAAACTAAACCATGATATAGAATCTTATCTACAAAGTCTGCCTACGCCTGCTAGAGCATCCTATACAAGATTTAGAATGGGCGTTAGTGAAATAAACTGTCATGCACAGAGATACACCGCAAACGCTGATAACAATATATTATCTTGCCAATTCTGTGGGCAAATGGAGAACGAGGAGCATATTTTGTTTGCATGTCATGCATATGATTATTTCAGGCCATATTTTCTTAATTGCCCCCAAGAAATGTACAGAATGAAATTTCAACAAGTCATGATGTACACAGGCACCAAAAGTCATTCGCTTGCTTGGTTTATTTACAAAGCCCTGAAACAGAGAAGAAACAAGTCTGACCTTGACACTAATGCTACAACCACTGTGTCCGTGAATTAATTTATATTAGTTTGTCTTGTATATGTATGAATCCCCCCTTTGTAATGGGCCAAATGGCCTTTCACAAATAAACCGTTCTGTTCTGTTCTGTTCTGTTCATGCTAGGGGAGACTCGTTTTAAGGCAAATGCTTTTGGTGGATGAGAGAAGAGCAGGTAGGAAGGAAGGAGGAGGCGAAATGGAATGATCAGACGGGATGAGGGGAAAACATTGAAAAGAAGCATCAGAGGAGTAAAGTATTGGTTCAAACGGGCTGTTGTTGCGTTCCTAATGAAAGGATGGAATGAATGGGGTGAGCTGGCATGGGTTAGAAAGAGATTAGATTTTTCCGTAGCTCCGCCCCTCGAGCACGTTCGACCAATCAGTGCATGGCTCCGCTCACAAGCCATAGTAGTCTGACTGCTAGTTGGACTTACATCACTCAGACACAATGTGTTCACATTCACTCACTGCACTCGGAAGGAAGCGCAGCAACAGAATGTGTCACTCGGAGACAGATGAGGAAATATCGTTCCATGACGTGTTGCTTATGTCACTATAGAGGCGAAAAACTCCGCCGTAAAGAGTCAGAAAGAGCAAAAGCAAGGTGGAAAGAGTCAAAGCCAATTTTCACTCATTTGTGGTTGAAGGATCGATAGACTGTATGGTAAAGTGTAAGTTTCAAGAACAGAGGAGAGGTAATAGATTCAGCTGCCCAAGGTAGGCTAGGTATAAACTCAAAGAAGCCGTGACCCTTTTAATGATGTATACTTGACATGATGTTTTCGTTTATGCAATAGTCTCACTGTCTGCCGCCCCCAATAAATGAAAGCCATGTTTTGGTTAGCCCATGTCTGTGTGTATGTGTGTGTGTGTGTGTGTGTGTGAGTGTGCGCGCGTGCGCGTGTCTGTGTGTGTATCTCTCTAAGTGTGTGTGTGTGCGTATGAGTGAGTGTGTGTGTGTGTGTGTGTGTGTGTGTGCGTGTGTGTGTGTGTGTGTGTGTGTGTGTGTGTGTGTGTGTGTGTTTCCTTGCATGCAAAATGTCACTGCAAAAAGGCTCTTGCGATGACCCGATCTCATGTGGTGGTAGTTGGGTAGAAGGCTATTCGCTATCTGGTAGCTCTGGTGCAGATGGGGCACATAATTATGCATGTGGTCAATCGGAGGCTTAGTAGTAAATATTTTTCTCTGCAGCCCTTCTTACTAGCGACTTGTTTTGCTGTTTTTTTGTTTTTGTTTCCTCAGAGCTATTTTCTGCATTCTGTATCATACAATGTTTTATCCCTCCAGGTTTACTGGAGGTCCTACATACTTTATCTGTCTGTCTGTCTGTGTGTCTGTCCCGACTTAACGGCTGATATCTCAAAAACTACTGGACGGATTTCCTTGGCATTTTGCACACTTACTGGAAGTTAGATCCGATTGAATGTATCAAATTTTCAGAATCGAGGTTTGAAGAGAAAGTGGTGTTTTAAGGTCGTAAACTCGAAAGCACCTCCCTAAAGTGTCAATTGACGGAATGGCGAAATGCAAAATGTGTGATGTGATCAATAACGTGACGTAATTTTATCTGTATGTCTGCCTGTCAGTCCCGACTTAACGGCTGATATCTCAAAAACTTCTGGACGGATTTCCTTGACATTTTGCACACTTACTGGAAGTTAGGTCCGATTGAATGTGTCAAATTTTCTGAATCGAGGTTTGAAAAGAAAGAGATTTATGTAGGTCGTAAAGTCGAAAACACCCCCCACCCTCACATGTCAGTTGACGGAATAGCCTAATCCAGATCGAGTCAAACAGAATTATCTTTTCCTACTTTCGCAAAACGATGGAAAACGATGGCTTATACGAGAAGATTATTGACGTTGATGGGTTAAATCCGTTTCAAATACCAAACAGTTCATGGTCTGTCGACAGAAACCAGTTGCCGGACATAAACCACGCCAGGATTGTACAATATTTTGTGCTGGGCAAATGTACGAGAATTTTGCAGCCTACCAAAGCTTGGGAGCTTACAGGACTTTCGTCTGTGGTTGGGTGCGAGAAGTGCGAAGCTACAAACCAGATGGCTGTCAGAACACAGTAGTTTCATCAAAGGTAAATGGTCTGAGATAAACTTATTTTGTTTACTCCCAGGGTAAAATATCATCCTACACCTTCCTATTTCACGGTCACTTGTAAGTTGTCGCTTGGAACGCTAAAAATGCTTTACAAAAACTCAGTCACACCATTGTGACTCCAAGTGTCTCCAATGACACAATTGGTAGAGCTTTGGACTCTTGGTCATGCATGACCAGGTTCGATTCTGCGCTGAAACTTTTTCTCTCTCTTTTTTCAAGAGGTTGTGGGTTCGAACCCGACCTGGTTTTTTGTGTTTGTGTGTATGTGTGTGTGTGTGTGTGTGTGTGTGTGTGTGTGTGTGTGTGTGTGTGTGTGTGTGTGTGTGTGTGTGTGTGTGTGTGTGTTTTTCCCCCTCTTTTCTCGAGAGGTTGCGGGTTCGAACCTGACCTTTTTTTTAAATATATGCCAAAACCTGGAGGTTCAGCGCCAGCGGTTTTTTTAGGTTCAAAGCCAACATATCAAGCGTGAAGATCATTCCAACCAGATGTCACGCGCGATGTGATTTTCGGCCGGCAATACATGGTTGGAGTGGATGTCCATCTTCACAGCATCCTGGACAAAAGTAAACGTATTTTGAAGTAAATAACTGAGATGTGTTTATTGCATATTAACGTTAGGATGGTGTTAGAAAGCTGGTAGTCAGTTGGAAGAACTATATATGGATGTTTTCTTGGGTCTCTCTAGCTATTCCACCATGGCAAAATACAAAATAGTTTACATTAGCTCAGACGGGCTATTTGTCTGCAAAACATTATTGTAGACATTATTGACCGTTTAGGAAGTGTTCTAAACAAGTTTTGAAGGGTTGGAAAGTTCCTGTAAAAACGTTTTGTCTTTTTGTATAACTTGTTGGTTGGGAGCCATAATAGACCCACTGTGCCTCCCTACGCGATTCACAAGAGACGAATGATTCAGGACAGAGACCTGATTTGCTCCTACTCTTACCTGTTCTTGTGACTTTCATCATCAATGGTCTTACGCAGTCATAAAAGATGTTAAGAGGTAAACATAATTCTTCAACCATCATTGAATAATTAATTAAATAAACTAACACGTGTCGAATACAAGTTTCAATGCACAAGGAAAACATTGAGTTGCTTGTTTCTTTGTTTGTTCCGCCATGACCTATAAAGAGACAATTACACTGTCCGAAGGCTTATCTAAAACGAATGTATCCCAACAGCTGTATTGCAATAGTCTATTGTTGAAGAACCAAATATCAAAGCTGAAGGCAGATATTCCATGGATCACTGCGAGGAAAATCGGATAATTTGACTCTGATCAATAGCCATTGGTTCTGGCACAACAAAAAATTACTCTGGCGATTTCAATTACCTTTCCAGCCAATGCCCGACCTGTACAATGTTCCAGCAGATCAGAATACTTTTTTACTTTCTAGTGTGTCACATTTCAACAGTATTAGAAAAAATGGCATCTTGCAACTGTGGAAGACAAGCAATATCTTCTGACCAAGCTACCGAGTTACATAAGGAGGTGCTACGTCTGTTGTTTGTTGAAAGGTTTCTGACCCTTAAGTATTTTTGTGCGGTCCAATATTACTTTGCAGCCATCCCTTCTGAAGTCGTCTTGAGTTCGAAATGCTTCCTGTTGTAGAGAAGTGTGACGCAGTTTGAAAGAAACAAAGCTCAGTATATTTTTATAAGATCACAAACAGCTCGGACAGTTGAGAAAAGCGATGAACCTCTTTTAATGCCGCACAAAATGTCAAGTTGATTGAGTTGGCAGCAGACGCGTTCTTCCATTCTGTCGCGGCATCCTCTCTCTGTCACCACAACGCAAACACCCACACACGAAGACCTTTTCGACGCTGCATTCTGTCGTCTTCAGGTCTTCTTTCTTTGGCCTCTAGAGCAGTTCCTTCGAAAATCCATTGCTTCTTTACATTTTCCACCCTCTTCATTCTGACTGAACTCATGGTCGATTTGAATTAACCTTTTAGGCGGCGACATTTTTGTCAAAGAAAATGTAGAGAAAGGGGGATGAGAGTGGGGGGTGGAGTTGGGGTTGAGGGTGACTAGGTGGACGTTGTTCCTACTTCCTCTTTCCAGAATTGACATTTTTGCTTTCAAAGAAAAAAGAAGGAGTGAGTGCTTCAGCACAAATGACATACTTTTACTTTTGCTTTTTTAATGTTTAAAATGCTACAAAAATAGTTCACTCTAACGAAATGGACAGAGTGGCACTCTCCGACTGTAACCAACGATGCAAGCACTGCTTGCTGAATTTGGAAATGAAAACGCTCAGGCCAGGCACTATGTGGATATGTTTCTAGGAGTGCTAGCTAAGCATGGACATTTTTTTGTTCGACAAAAAACTTCGGAGTGGAATTTCTGGTCGTCTACTTAAGCTTGCGTATGAAGTAAAATGCCATCATGCGTGTATGACTTCATCTTCAAATGTTCAACTGAGGTATGTTTGTGCCACTCTTGTGTGTATACAACGATAGTTTAATTACTCATGAACCCTACCAAAATACAGCATCGCACAGTCAATAGAGCTACTGACTGTGTGGTGAAAGCATTTTGGGGAGGGATGCGATGGATGTATCTTGTTTTCAGTGAAAGCTGGAGGAGGGGGGATTAACAGCTGTTCTACTGTGACTAAGCAAATCGATGCAGATTCTTTCCGTGACTACTTTTGAGTTCTTAATGTCAAACACAGTCGCGTTTTTGTTCAGCAAACTTTCACCGCTGCTTACCGCAAGGGCATCGCCCAGAATATGTCAAGCGGCGACAGTTACTACAGTGGATATTTTTACACGTGTCTGCACTTTAATGAGGCAGACTGACCTCGTCTTAATGCCCGGGCAGCTTTAACGTGGACATAAATGTGAACCGCTGAACTCTTAAACACAATAAATCTCAGATGATGTCGCTAGGAGGCGAAAGAAACATGTGTGTAAAGACGAGATAAAATGTTAGAGACGCAGTTCTTCCAGTCTGATTAACACCATGTGGGTTTCGGATACAAACAGACCCACCATGCCTTTGTGATGGATAGCATTTGAATAAACTAAAGGAAATCGATATTGGACTTGTGCTTGCCCTAAACATCTCTGCTGATTTTGTAGACAATGGATTAACATAGCCTACAAAGGCACATAGGCCGTAGAGCTTCGTTCGTTCATTCATTCATTTAGTCATTGTCCACTCATTCATTCATTTGTTCATCCAATATGTCAGTCAAATTAACTGTGGAATAAGAGATCAGTGTATAGGTGATGATAGCAAATGTATTTAACGTCAAGCCAGAAGGGGTTTTTGTGTCCTTGATATGTACTAACTATTGGAAATTCACATGTTAAAAAAGGACGCGCGTCATAATTTCGAT